>JAOEGS010017352.1:64906-84379 GCA_025447755.1 Corythornis vintsioides | reverse complement strand
AGCAAGCCCAAATGCCCATGAGGCTCTTTATCTGGCCCAACCTATCTTTGCAGCTAGTTCTGTTTACAGAGTCAAACCTATGTTTATATATATAGCATTATATAAAAAAAAATATATTATTTCTTCACACTTAGAAAGTTTCATCCTCCCATTTCAAATTCTCCCTGCTTCTGGGTACCACAAATCTAGCAACTGTGACCTATGAAATCTTATTGCTTCCTCTGCATCTCTGTTTCTTCTGTTTAAGATCTGTATATGCAGAACATGCAAAGGCAGTTGTTATTTTGTTCCCAAAATGTTGGGAGACTGTCATGAAGAGACACTGCACAGATTTCTCTTCTTGCTGCTTTAATAGTGTTCTTTTTGCTTGATTTTTTTCCTGCCTTAATCTTCTTTGTGCAACAGCTCAAAATTAGAAACACTGGTTTTTGTCTTTTTGTATAAATTCCACTAATTCATGAGGGATCTTTCTCTCTATACATATTTAGCATTGTATAACATAATAATACCACAAGTTATTTAATTAAAACAATGAATATAAAGAAAACAATGTAAACTCAGTTCTATTGCATCAACTGTAGGATATTTTTACCTGAAGCATATTTCTCCTCAGCATTCTCTGTTGGCATTGGAATGTGGCAAATACTTTCTCAGAGTGATTGATCTACTCCTGAAATTCAAATTACTCTTGGAGATGACTACAATTAATCATGGGGAATATAAAAGTCTGGGATCTTGTACCCTCAGTTAGGTATCTTACATTAGAGAAGGGAATTTAGATTTTAGGTGTCCATGATGCCAGCTGCTCCAAACAGCATCCCATGTCATCAGCTCACTAAAGCAGAGCCACAACTTTGCATGAAGACCAAGAGACTTCGCACATTTTTGCTGCTAATTTTGTGCTACTGTAGACATAACAATTAATGAAAATAAATAACTGCAGAAATACAGGAGATTTTCTTCCCATTGGACTGCTAAACAATTTTTGTTTTCACTGATGTTAATACCAATAATTCCTTTCTGATTCTTGATAAAAAATAATCTGTCTGGTTATCCAGGGTCTCTCCAGATTCAGAAATTTCAAAGGAAACAGGAGCTGCCATTATTATTTTCATACAATTTTCAACATGATACACTATGTGCAATCTGATGAAGCACAACATCACTACAGTAGTGAGGAATATGTCAAAATTATTTCTTACATCACCCTGCAAATGACTGTTTAGTAGTATTTGAAATGACAACAACAGAAGTATCGTATATTTTGCAAGTAAATCTAATAAAAATTGATAGATATAATTCTTTCATATACTTGAAAGGAATTATAAATCTCCAGACTGAAGTGTTCTATAAACAGAACAGATGTTTTGATATTTGGTGGGTTTTTTTTTTAAAGAAAAAAATGAAAATAAAAAAGAAGAAATCTGCTACTTAACATACCAGCAGCTGGTGTCCTTCAGTTACTGTCTACACACTGGAGTCTGTGAATGTTACAGCCTGCTTCAGATAGTTTCATTGCACAATTTATATTAATATTCAAGCAGATTTTTATATAGAAAAAGGAAGATGTGAGCTCAGACTCCAAAGCTGAGTGTTTCTGCTGGCATGTGCAGGCACATGAGCATCAGAAAAAAGGCATTCTTAGTTCTTCTAACAGGCATCTAGACTGTTTGAAGATACAGGGCTAATATTCAGAAAAGCTGGATGCAATTCCTTTGGATTCCTGCATATGGTTGGGACACTTTGCCCCAAAAAGAGATATATCCTGAGGGTAATTAGACAGACCTACCTCTGCTTTCCGTAAAGGCTGGTAAATGGTGAAATTTTATTTATTGCAACACAGAGGCCAATGGAGAGTATGGTGACAACCTGGAAGGAGGAAAATTTGCCCTATAATATACAGCTACCAGTACTGCATGTGGTATTTCTTTCTAGAGTGGGTGGAAGACAAAGGTTAGGCTGGCCTGTGGTAGTGTCATGATCTTATGAGCAGTGGCTACTATATGAACCATCACTGTATCTTAGGATCTAAAAGAAGATTGAAGTCAACTTCAGAAATATTTCTTCTTGGACAAGGAAGAGAAGATATAGCAAAACTGCAGCCTTCTGCAAATTTATATTGTAATGTATTGCATTTCATATACAAAAAAGGGGAAAAATACCCTCTTTTAAGGCAAACTTCTGTTTATTCATTTCAACAGAAAAGAAGAATTGCAGTTCCCTAAACCCAGAGGAATTATCATTTAAGTTACCCCATGGTGTTGAAGACATTCAGATTGGTCTGGCACATATGACAAATGCCACTGGAGATCAGTGCCATTCTGCAAGAACAGCTTAAGCCAAGATTTTCTACAGTTTCTGAAAAGAAGGAATTCTACTTTTCAGAAAAGAATATGTGTGATATCAGTGATGTTTATGTGTTTTCAAACCTTTCCATGTCTTGATCATTACACTGCAGAGCTGAAGGATGCTTTGATTACATATTGCTACTTCAGATGCTTCCTCAAATAGTAATATCAAATTCATATTGAGCTCCCAAAGTCTTTGTATTTTCCACTGCTTTTACACTATCCATGCATCAAAAGTACTAATTAGAGGGAAAATTTAGCTCACACCAGTAATTTCTTTTTATATAGCATCCCTTGGTACAAACGTCCTAATGTCCTTTTCTCTCATTAAAATCCAGTTAGCTAAAGGAATTCTTTATTAAGTTGCCCATAAAACAACTTTTAAATTTTAGAACAAAAAGGATATGAAGGCCATTGCCTATTTGAAATACTTTCTAGCAGTGTATACTGAAGAAAGAAGAGGTACATGCTTCTTCAACTCACTGGTGAGATCTTGAGAAAACAGCTCCCAGAAAAGGCAGCTGAGGTTTCATTGCCTTAGTGTTTGCTGTTCATTTCCACTGTCTTCTCCACATTTATGATCATAGCTTTGGAACAGAAAAGTGAAAATAAAAGGCCAAAGCTACAATGGAGAGGAGAAGCATATAAAAAAAAAAGAGGGAACAAAGGTACAAGAGCAAATAAATTAGTCTTTGCTGATACCAGGTGCAATGACAAAGTAATTGTTTCAGAAAATGCTCCTGTCAGAAAACCTCCTTGCCATAAAAGAGACCACAGTAATAGCTGGAATATCTACAGTGTTACATGTCAAATAGTCTAAATTGTTTTCAACCATGTAATGCATTCATTTCAACTTGAATCCTGTTGTGGAAATGTGCAACACATCAACAGCTAGAAGCTGGTAGGACTTGGTTTGCCATTGCTGGCACTCATGCCAGCACTTCAAAAAGGTCCTTGGTAGTAACTCTAAACATGGGGTGCTACCACTGCTAGAAGCAGATACTACCTGGGAAAACAAGCTGCTCACTTCAGAAAGTGCAGTTAGTTAGGACAGCTGAAACAGAGAAGTTGCTGGGCATCAGGCACTTCAGTAGGAACAGAGGGTTAAATGACTCTAAGAACTTGCTCTCACCCCATGATTATGAACATGGAGAAAAAGAAAGAAGCAGAGACACAGTTCAATTTTGCTTTTATTAGATCCTCACCTTTTTTTCTGTTTTTTTTTTTTTTTCCCCAGGTTTTTAAAGGCAAGAGCCTTCAAGCGACAGAGGGAATGAGTCACTGCAATAGCTTCTCATTAAACTAATGACAAGACATATAAACAGAGGGAGCTCACTTGGCTAATGTTCCTACCATCCACAATGCTAAGCCATAGGAAATTAAACCAGAAAAAAAGTCATGTAGCATGCCTTGGACTGGGTGTTCAATTAACCTTAAATTGGAAATGTTAGTATTTGATTTGAAGGCAACAGCTAGACATTTGCACCAGGTGCCCTGTAGCTGGATAGGGTAAAAAAACAAGTAAAATCAAATGCCAAGCTGTATTCTTTGCACTTTTGAGTGACTATGCACTGGCTAGCATCACCTCTGTTTGAACCACATTTCCAAAGGCAGGGAGTTCCTTGCTGTTCTCATTGCTCTCTTTTTTTAATACCAAGTCAATTATTCAGACATCTCCTTGGGTTATGGTAGGTGCTGATCAGTTTGGAAAAACACCCTCTCAGTAAAAAACATTATTTGCCTGTCTGACTCTATAAAAATCAACCTGATAGAAAAATAAATTCTGAAGGACCCCATTCTAAAACCTCTCTTCAGAGAATACTCCATTTTCAGTAGAGAAGTAGATATGAATGATCCTCATTCAATTCAGAAGATTGAAAAGGCCGTAAAATGTTAATCTGCAGAAAACTCCTCTACACCAAGATCCCTAAAAACAGAAAACAGAAAGAGCAGTTTATTAAGACACCAAAAGCTGTATAGAAATAGAAGGCAGACATGAAAACAGGTCAACAAATTAAATTACACAAATATTGTATGTGATTAGTCCATTAAATTTATCCATTACAAACTGTACAACATTTCTATATGAAATAACATGACAGCTGAGCAATCATTTATTCCTGGTATTTCTCAGCATGCAGTAAAAGTACAACTGGAAGAATGATTTTTCCATTGAGTGGCGCTCACTAATAAACAAGACTATTATCCTGGCAATGGAAAAAATAATTACAAATAGTTGAAGATGGGTGGCTGGCTGGGTGGGGGGGTTGCTGATAGACTGTAATGGAGATATTTTTGAGCCTGGACATACAAGTATTTTTCTCTACTGGTATTTGGAGAGAAAAGTTTCAAAAGTGGCATCTAAAAATAAAAGGACAACATTACTATTAAACACCATCAAGCTGAAATACACTTCTTCATTAAGACACAAATAAACTCTTCATGTCACAGATGATGACTCCTTCTATTTTTCAGTTCCTTGACAAACTTGTATGTTTTAGCCTAACGGTTTTCACAAGAAGAAAGTGCCTTGGTTTGATCATGTTTGTTTAATCTCTGTCTAAAGTCATTCAGTCTCTTCTGACAGAGGGATTAAGGAGAAATGTGTTTCCTTTGTTTACCACATCTTATAATGCTTTTTAATTAAGAAGTTTTAGCATCTCCATGTGACACAGCCAAGATGACATTAGGCTTTATAGACTTAGTGACAAGGCTGTTCTTTGTGCAATGTCTTCTTTGTCTCAGTCTTCACTATAAATGCCTCCCAGACCTTTGTTCTTGATGAAAGGATTAAAGGAGGAGTGCAGGTGAGTCTACTCTAGGGGACTACTTGAGGGAGCATGACCAACAGAAGTGCCCATAGATGATAAACTGCATCCAAGGATGATGAGAGAGTTCTCTAATGTCCTTGTGAGGCTTTTCTCCATCATATTTGAAAGATTGTGCAAACTGTGGGAGGTCTTCAATATATATATGATATATAATAATATATATGACATGCTTGTCACTACACTCTTCACCACTTTATTATATTGTTTTGCAGTTTGGGTGGCTGAAGTCTTGCAGCAAGACTTGTGCCTTACCTAATCCTCAGAAAAGCATCCAAGTGAATAGTGAATCTTCATGGAGAACAGTTTAATACACTTATCAGCAGAAGTTTTAACAGCAATGAAGTTAAAATATTGGTATTAAGAAGACAAAATCCCTGCTAAAGGAAATGTATTTCATCTTGGTTTAATTTTAAAGAAATTATGCTTCCTTTTCTAAAAGCCTAGTTTTGCTCTCTTAAATAGGGGAAAGAACAGTGTTTACTTCCACTCACCAGACTCAGACTCTCTTTCATTCCAAAGGACATGAAGCAGGCTAATGCTAATTAAAAAAAACCCCTGCACTCTATTATGCAGTGGGGAAGAACAGAAAGATGGGTGTTGGAGGAAATAAATATGGAAAATGGACCCAAAGGCACAAATGTGATAAATCCCAAATCCACAGTCTTCTGTATTCTGAGTCCAAGCACACATTTGAAGTCTTGCTAAATCTGGACTTTAAAATCCCAAAATCTAATCTATGTGAGTGATTTATTGAGAAGAAGCAAAAAGAACAAATGTTATACACTGAGTAATGTGGTTACTCAATTGAATTTTTTATTATACAGTGCCCCAAACAGAAGAAAGTGTGAAATTAATTTATAAAAATCAAACTCTTGTATGTAAATGTGAAGACACCTCTTGAACAAGAAATGTATGATCAAAAACCTCAAATACAGTAGGTAGCTCAATATGAACATTTCTAACAATTCTGAACTGTAGTAACAATGAAAATGTCAGACACTGAGAAAAGCTTTCTTCTATCAGAAAACTGACTTAAAAATAAATGACTGATAGAGGCTGAATTGAATAATAATTGCAGTTAAGTAGTCTAATATGACTAAAGACAATATGTTCTTCAACTTTAGAATTATCTACTTAAGCAGTATTGTAAAAAGATAAATTGGATCCAAAAGCTGTTTTCCAACACTGGTATTATTTAGTTAAAATGAAAAATTCCCTAAGGTCAAAGTGACATTAATAATTATCTGTGGGTTAAGCTTCTGCAAGGGAATTCCACACAGGATTAACATTTTAAGTATATCAATCTTTTTATTTCTGGATGTGTCATCTAACCTAAATAGGTAGATTAACTGTAAAAAACCCCACATATTAACCACATTCTTGATTATTCATTAAGTTCTCTTAGTGCCTTTAATAAATATGATCACCTGGTCTGAGGCAATTTGTTCATGCAAATGAAAGTTGTCCAGATCTAAATACCAACACTGTAATTACAGAGAGGCCAAGAGATAAAAAGGGATGCAGCTCATTCACTTGTCACTATATTTGAATGCAGATATGAACTTTATGTTAGAATAGGACAAGAAGCTATCTCCTGATTTTCTGTTTAGGAATTCATCTACCCAACTGAGACAATACCCAAGAACATCAAAGAGACCAAAATAAAATGAACAACCCCCCTCCCCAACAAATATAGCTTTAGAGCAGTAGAAGTGCTTACTTCTAGATGTTGATCTTTTTTCATTAAAAGTCTTACTTTTCATTGTAGTTACATTTCACAAGGAAAGTATTTCTGAAATGAAAAAGAAGATCATTTCATTTTGAAGACACTGGGACAAGATATTAAACAAATGTCACATCTTTTTGACTTGGAAGAGAATACTGAAAGCAATCTTTTGTTATAAAAAAAGTCTAGTTTTGACAAATTGGCATTTTCAAAGTAAAAAAAACCAACAAACTTGTAAATCACATTCAACTGTACACATCTCCAGGATGCATTGCTGTGAACTGATTCTTGTGTGAATATGAGCATTAGGAAAGGAACCAGATAAAGGTTGACAGCCAGATGACAACCTATGATCTTGGAATTCTAAATATGAAAAATAAACAAAATGAAGACCAGCAAGAGGAGGTCTCACCTTATATTGTGACTTTCAGAGAGTTTTGAAATGTTTTTCTTCTTGTTTCTGGCTGGAATACAACAGAGATAAATACTAGAAGGTATTCTCTATTAAATAATTGCCTGAGCTATCCTGATTACTTTTCAATATATATTCAATTCCACCTCTATTAGTAGGTATATTTCATTTGTCAGAGATGATACCAGAAGTTGAAAAGTTATGAAGTGAGAGCTTAGCCATCTAAGTACTTGTGAATATAATTTGTAAGTATAATGAATTCATTTTTTTCTCCTTATTTACACCATTATGCCCCAAATAACTGCTGTATTTAAGTGGAAACTAGAGCCACATGTGGCTCTATATCCCAACAGGAGATAGCAAGTCACATCAGATTACACAGGTGCCAGAGTTCACTGTCTCAGAGTGTGCCTGCCTCTATCTCATACTGTCTGGTAAAACATCAAATATCTCAGTGAAATAGCAGCTGCACTATTCTTGAAAGGGAAATATGGAGCCAAAACCTCTCCTGACCTTGGAGCTACAAGAAAGAGGTCAAAATACCCAAACCACAAATTTTAGACTAGTTTTAATATAATGTTGATGAAGTGGCTTCACAATCACTTCTTTATCAAAGTTCAGCAAGAACCTCTGCACTCCAGTCCTGCTGAACACTGGTGAATCCCAAGGCAAATCCTCTTCCTTGCCAGGGATGGGAAGGGGCTGGCATAAGGCAGGCCATGCCTAGGGCACCCCCACCTCCTTTGAGACACAGAATACTTGGCTCTTTCTAAATACACTGTTTATAAAATTCAACTGACCAGGAAAATTGGATGTCAATGGGTATTGCACTCCAAATTTTCCTCTTTCTGCAGATGGAAATTTCTTAGCAGTCTGAAGCCCAAAATGGCAGGCAGGAGAAATGTGCTATCAGAGCAGGCAGGCTGAAGGAGCTGAGGATATCTTGTCATATGCCACTTTGGAAAAGAGAGAAATAGCACATAATGGAGCTGTTAAGAGGTAATTTTCACAAAAAAAGAACTCAGGAAAGGAAATCTGGATGACAATAAATGGATTAGAGGTAGGACAAAACACCAGTCAGTTGCCACAGACACATCTTCCAGGAAAATACAGCTGAAAAGGAGGAGTGGATGGAAAATAAGAGCTTGCTGAGAGCAGATGGCTCAGGCAGTGCAAGGGCAATGTCATCCAGTTATCAAATGTGTCACAAGAGGAGAATTTGTGAGGTATTTAAAAGTATGTTTAATATTTATTTGTCCCAGTCATATGATAAAATAAGAATAAACCTTCTTTACTACTGATGCTCTATTGTCATTTATCTGTGTGCTTATACAGCACAGCTGACATGGCTCCATAAACAATTTCTTTGGCCAGCTACTGCAGTGATGAAGCTGTAAAATGTGTGCCAAAAGCAACAAGTGAGTTATGTTTTCAAAGCCACTTAATTATTTCTGCTGAGTTTTAATTCAGAACAAATTTCTTCTCATTATCATTGATATTACCATTATCTTTATGATTGTGATGTATAGGTGTTGTCACAGAATAAAAGATCTCCCTTGTCCCATAGAAAATAATGATTTAACTTGAAGACAACAGACTATTAAAAACACCAGTGAGGTTACAAGTGATCTTCAAGGAAAGATATGCTGTCAATATGAGAGGGGACATAAAATACCAGATTTTCCTTTATTTTTGTTAGATATTTCATAAAAGAAAGTTAGAAGGAGTAGTCTGAAAGATAGCAAGATAGAGCAGAGGATGTTTATGGCACTGTCTACCCAACATGGGTGAGAAGGGAGTCACCATGAATGTGTTTGGAATTCAGCAAGCAGGAGACTGGAAACTGTGGAGCACTCAAAGATAGCAGTGGTCTTTGAAGAACTGAATGACAGGTGACAGGCAGCATAGGGACTGGCCATGAAAGGCTTTGGAAATAGACATGTCACTTCAATTTAGTGAGCTAGAGATGCAGCATGCAAAGACATGGAAAATAACAGGTAAGTGGTAGCACTCTGGAAAGATAAGGGGAAAAATGTGTTCATCAAAGCCAGATGAAAATATGTTGCAACAACTAAGACAAGCTGAAGATGAGAGTTATAAAAGAGATTTAGCTGTGTGAATTGACAGCAAGCATGACATTTATGCATTGCTGTTCAGGGTGTACTTCAGGATGTCAGGAGAAGCAGAGAAATTATACATGAAGTTGATGACCAGGCTAAGGACCCAGGAAAGGCAACTACCCAAAGGAACTAATGCAAAAAAAGAAAAAAAAAAGATAAAGGGAGTGATAAAGCACTCTGATAACTATAAGTGATAGCTGGCTATCCATGAAGAGTTAGTATCTGAGAAACAGTCTGAGATGCTGGGGTTTATCAATAGAGAAAGGCTGGTTTAGATACATGGGCTGTCATGGATGTCATGGGACAAGAAGAAAGGGGAAGTGTAAATAAAAGGATAAGAAAAGCTCTGGAGAAACCAGCAAGTACTTACTGGGAATGAATGTTAACATTGTCTTAGATACTAGATACTCTAGATACTTAAAGTGTCTAGATGCTGAGATAACAGATACTCTATTCTGTCTCAGTAACATTACTAATGGGTATATGAGCTGATTAACTTGACTGTTACCCACTTTTCCCCCTACAAAGCAGAAAGAATCTGAAAAGTTTGAAAGAAAAGTGAGTGGAGAGTTTTGATAACTCTTCATTATGATTCAAAGAGAAGGATCAGTGATGGAAGATGATTGTAGAGGATGGTAGAATCATTAGATTTTGTTTGCTTGTCACAATTTAAAGGTCATCCATGATGCTGGATAGACAGCAGATTAGTTTGTATCCTGGAGAAACTGAAATGTTAAAGTGACACTCAACAGCACACAGTAGAAATGACAATGTTTTCTGAGAGCAATGTACCATCACCCTGCTGTTGGCTTGATAAAATATTTGGAGAAATAAATTATGGGGGTTTGGATCAATGAGTATGGCTCCTAAGTTATATAAGACCATAAGGTCTCTTGCTTTTGAAGACCCAGAGGTGCTATAATAAAGTCAGTGCGTGATTTAACAGTTTTTAGCAGAATGAATACAATAAGAAGACAAAGAAACTGGAGCTATATTTTGTTTGCTAACTGGTAGGTTAGAGAAAGCATATATATATACATATATATAAGGGCTCCTTGAATCTATTTTTAGATGCAGCTGTGAGGATTTTGAAAGAGAAGCTACTAGTGTCTGAAAGAAAGTAAGACACTGGGAATGGGATGGGTGCAGTCAAATCACAAGGTACAAGAGCAAAGCCAGACAAGGCAGGACATATGGGGAGCCAGAACCAGGCAGATAACAGAACATACTAATTTTGGGGGGTAGAATTTGTCTTGCCAAGCTCTATAACATCTAAACCACACATCTGTATCTAAACTTGCCACTCTGACTCTAAATTTAAATGTGCCACCTCAACTCTTATTTCATAGTCAATGGAGAGAAATAGGCACTTCTAAAGGAGAATTGAAAGAGAATATATAAGACAAGGTCAAATTTTAGATGTCTGAATTAAAGCAGATATATCCTACACTGTGTATGTGAGTCCATTATCTAAACATGGATATGTGCTGCCATTTGAGATCAATGAAATATCACTTTATGTGCTTGCTGTTTCATCATGGGATCATTCTTCCAAAAGTTTAAACACCTAATTGGAGCTTCTGAAGTGTGAGTTACCTCAGCCTTAGACAGACCCTACACTAGGTAGCTCTCTGGTAGTGATTATTCCTGTTATTTGATAATAAAATGAGCACATGTAGACACTCCTCTTATAGATGCTTATTTTGGAGCAGAAGAATTAAACCCATGGTTGGAATTCCTTTTCACCATCCCTAGATATCTATGACAGAGCTCTTTATTTCTGAATTAACTACATTAGACTCCTCTTGTGATCAATGGGGAGAAACAGGGATTAATTTGACCTATTTTAGCCTAATCTCATTTAAATAAAATGAAATGTGCCCTAGAGATGCTTATTAAGGAATCTTATGGTGACAAGCTCAGATGTAACTGTTCCCATTCTGGCTATTTTAAAGTGTCAATCTTTAAATGTGTAAATAAATCTACCCTGTAGACAGATTACAGAGATTAATTAGGTCATTGGCAAGATCTGCTTTACTTCCACGGCCTGAGTGGTCTAAAGGGCATAGTGATCATATATATGCCTCTCACCATGAACTGACATTGGCTGTAGCTAACTCCTCCATGCATCCTTCCCCTCCTACCAGCTGCTCTGGAGATGCTGCCTTTTCAGCTGTTTTTTGTGAATCTGCTGAGGGGCAGAAACCTCTAGCATGGCAGTAGAAGTTCTCATTCTTCACTGTTTTTTCTTAAATCTATTACCATTTGTGCCTTACAAGGCAAAATTAACAGCTCCAGCTGCCAGTGGATGCAAGCTGGAGAAAGTGATGAACATATAAAACTTTAAAGACCTAAATCTGAAATAGAATTTAAGACAGACTTTGGAGATCTCTACCTCACATGGGACACAGGTATTGATCTGGGTCTCCTTTCTATGTCCTTGTTTGTTATTTTATTGTAGGCCTTCTCACAATCAGAAAACAAGAGTAACCTTGTATGAAAGGACTTGTCTGGAACAGAAGGAAGCTCTTTGGGAAAAGCAGATTTAGAGGACTGAACAGTAGCATTTGTCATAGAACTGTTGAGGGAACAGCTTATTAATTTAAGTGCACAATCATAGTGGAATATCTGTATAGTTAAATCATAGTAACTGACTCTTAGTTAATTACTTCAATTTTATTTTTTTTTCCTGCTGGACTTAGTGGAAATGTGTTTTAAAGGGAGTCATTAACTATGAGAGACCCCACACTGAGCTCTTTCCAGTTATTTTTTGCAATACCTTAACACACTGTTACTTATATCTAGCAATTAAAGATTTCAGATTAATTTCCTCACAAACACACTTAGCAGAAAGGCTGCTCTGTTTCTCTGCACTGGGTCACTGTGCATGTCTGGATGGAGGTCAAGAGCAAGTGCCACATTTCAGCTGCTAAGGGGAGTCTGTTTCATTTTAGGAACTGCTAATTGACATTAACCACTACACTATGGAAACTCCAACTAAAAATATGTGAATTGTGGTAGAAGTGTTCTTCTGGGTAATATGAGGGTTGTGTTCTGATTTGGAGACATGCATGATGCAAAATTATTACCAATATGTGGAACAGTCTTATTCTGAGATTTTTGCTGTATTTATCTCCAGCTCTGACATTTTTTGAGTGGGAAGCTTTCTCTTTGAGAACATTTCTATGTAAAAATGACCAAGTTTTCTTATAAAATATGAAATTCCAAAATTAAGTTAGTGCTGCTGTTCCCATTTCTATTTTTTCTTTTTTTTCTCATTATTTTAAAAATAATGGTCCTAGTGTTAACAAAGTGATCTGCAGTTTGTTTAACCTCCCCTTCCCAACCCTATTGTTGACTCTTAGCTCCATTCCTTTAACTTTCTCTCTTTTTTCTCCAAAATTACTTAATGTCTAAGCAGCAAAATGTGCAGACTACACTGTGAATTTGTCCCAGGCCATCCTGGGGGATTATGTGCACTTCAGACTGTTATGCTGTATCAGAGAAACCTTGCTGACCTGGATTAGTCAGTTTAGGTACTGGAGATGTTGTGAATGTGCTGAAGAGGACAAACTGTTCTCACTGGTCATGTAACAGCCACATTCTTGCAGTTTGCTATGAATAATTGTAATTAATGATGCTTATTTTCATTTATCCTTCAATGAGTTTGGGGAGGGAGGTAGAAGAAGCAGGCAGGAAGGGTCCATAAGTACAGCTAGGAAAACATTCAGAAACTGCCTGAAAGAAGATGCTTGCCAGATTTTCAGCTGGTTTCCTGAGCCCTTTGTTCATTACATTAGAAGAAAACTCAGAACAAAAGGGACTTTTCCAGTGGCTTCTTTGGGGAAGATAAATATGACTTTTGGTTCTCATTTTAGTTCCCAAAGAACATGGAAGAGAGAAAGAAGACCCTAAGGGTTACCATGGGAAAAGATGACAGATGACTCTGCTGTCATCAGGGCAAGTATGAGACTGAAGGAAAAAAGCTCAAAACAACCTGCATAAGTTATCCCTATATACTTGTCCCTCAGCATAATTCCATTTTAGCAGAATTACTTAAAAAAAATATTTCATTACCCATGAAATTAAGGAATTAAGCAGCCCTTATTAAAATAAGCTCATCTGGAAGTGGTTATTGGTGCATAAACATTTTCGAGGGCTCCTGGGGACAGAGAAGTGACCTAAGAGGAAAAGCTGTGTGCTGGAAAAATACCTGGCACAATGAACAGGATTAGGAGTACTGCCCAGGCAGGTATACATAAGCCTTCTTCCTCTCCTTTATTTATAAGGAACATTTCCACTCTCCCTGGTGGAAACATATTTACAGACATTTCACTAAAATGTTCTTGTAGGCTGCTTTCATCAGTGAAGTTGTAAGTAAACAAGGCAGTTTGTACCCTTAGCACAATGGTGATACATTCCTTTGGAGCATAGAGAGCTTGGCTAAAGATACAGTGTAGACCAAGACTTTTCAACATAACCCTTTTTTATAATTACTTTATCCTAATGCACATTCATGGCAAATCTATCCTTTCCTACATCAATATTAAATCACTGGACTATATAAGCCAAAAAGCTCCCAAGCTTGTATATTTGAATTTAAAAAGAGTTTGATTACTTAGCTTATCTTTATTCTTTCTGATCCTGAAGGAAAATTGTTAGGTAGAGAGCAGCTCCTCTCAGGTTTTTTTGAGGGTATTTGATATCTACTTCACTTAACTGTTTGTGATAGTAAAGTGAAGTCAGCTAAAAAAGAGAGACTCTTCTTCATAGCACTGTATCAAGCAGTACACAAGGTAGAGGTGATACCATAGGAACAAGGCAATTGGCCATTTATTAAACTCTGCCCATAGTTTTTGTGGTCTTCAAGAAAGGCAGGACCTAATGAATGGCTTCCAAATACAAGAGATAAATAAATTTAAGGAGAAGTAATTCCATATATTACACCAGCTAAGCAAGCTGGAGTTTACAGATTGTCAGTTGTACAGGCTTTTATGCAAGGTGGGAAGGTTACTATGAGTACCAGGAAGAAGTCTTGAGGGTACCAGAAGTAGTCTTGAGAAGGTAAAGCTCCTCTTCACTTCCACCTTGCCCTTGCAAGCTTTGTTGGATAACCAGCATCCCACAAGAGCCAGCAGCATGTGGTGCCTTGCAGCATTTGCAGGGCAAGCCACATTTGTTTTTTCTCATCCAAGTGGGAAGAGCAGAAGTTCCTCCTGTGAGAACAAGAAGCCTGCAGAGGGGATGGCAGCAAAAGTTAAAGGGAAATGGATAAGTTCATGAGAAGCTGAAGTTCAGGCTGAAGTTCAGGTGAGCCACAGGAGGTTCACTGTAGAGCACTTCTAATGAAGAGTACAAATAATGGGATACTTGCAATGCTGCAGACAAAACATGCTGTAAGATTTCCTTGTTTTTCAACCTGACCATTTTTGTGAGCTGGTAGTTGAGGGTTCTCAAAGCAATAGAGGCATGATGCCAGGTGCTATCTGTCTTGGAAGCTCAGCAGGTAAAACTCCAGTACAAAAAAAAACCCAACAAAACTGTTTTCTGGGACTGTTTTACATGTTAATAAGTTAATTATAAGTCCATAAAAGATCAGAAATTATTTCTTCATATTTTTCTAACCTTTAAAGAAAGCATCACATTTAAATAATATTGGAAGAAAAAGAAAAGGAAAATTAACTCCTACTGTATATTAATCTCTCCTGACTCTCGATCAGGTAAAGCAATTTAAATACAGGTGTAGTCATTGTTATCACTAAAACTGATGGTGAGAAAAGGGACCATTATGAACTGATAGAGATGTCATACTTATCATTGCAGTTATGGCTTCATTAGGTTTGTTCAACAAATAAGTCATTGCACACTGTTCTATTGCAATGCTGGTGTTCATCCAAAGCCAAACCAATACTGCCACAGCTACAGAACACCAGCTCCTTGGCATTGCAGAGCTGCTTTCCTAAACACCTCTGCTCTTTGGGCTTGCACATGTTTTACTACTTTTTGTTATTACTGGGGAAGTACCATTTGCTTCATGCTACACATGGACCATTTTTCTAGTTCCAGATTGTCTCCAAGCATGTGATATAATAAGTTAACACCACCTGCCTTCACTCCCCTCTGCTGTCTGTCCATGTCTGTAGATACCCACATCCCATCTTCTTGAGGCTTGTCACTATGAAGTTCCTAAACTTAGAGCTCTCTAGCTGCATCTGACACTGTCCCTCACTACTGGTGCTGTTGCTGCCCCAGGGTGTGTGGTTCCTATTCACATGCCCCATTTCCGACTTGGAGCCTGAGCAAAATAAAAAGCAGGTCCCACTCCCTTGAAAAGGAAGGGCAGGTAGGTAAAGAAAGGAAGAAGCTGAGGGAAGTGAGATAAGGCTTGCACAACTAGAGAAAAACACACAGTCTTGTCAGTGGCAGAATAAATTAAAACTAAACTTATGGAGGACTTACATTTTCACTAAAATATTCCTGTGTGGATGCTCTGCTTCCAAATCAGAGCTGAACTCAGCCAGCAGTTCTCTTCCTGAACACCTTTAAAGAACCCCTTCACTTAGTTGCCTATTTTCATGAAATCTGGGGGACTTTAATACCCTTAGGAACTGTACTTCTCCTTCCCATGTGGCTGAAATGAGCTAATTCCTTCAAAACATATTACCCAGGAAAAGGCAGACATATTGAGAATGCTATTGCATTTGTCATGCTTTCCAATGAAACTTGGCTAAAAATAAATTGCTCTTTGCTGCATTTGGATATTTTCCTGTAGGAAATCTGGCCTATGATGCTTCAAAGTTCTTCTCTTGCCCAGCTAGAAGGATGTGCAAAGGCATGTGAAAGTTTTTCAGTAAGTAACAGCTTTGGAGTGTCTGTATATGTGTCCCACAAGAGGCAGTGCTCATGGTGGGCCTACACCACCTCTCTATACACCTTATCTATCTCACAGATCAGCACCACAGCTCATATCTACTTAGCTTTTTTTATCATATTTTTGCTCTGATCCTACACAGCAAGTGTGAGACCTGAACAGTGAATTTCCCATCACTCCATCTCAGTATGACTCTTCTGGTCTTTACTATGCCCTGCATGGCTACACTCCCACGTAGCTTATGAATGGCCCATATCTTTCATGATTCAGTTTGGAACTGGGCTAGTGATGTAGAAATGGAAGAACTATTAAGTATTGGTAGTGATTCTTTCTGTACAGAAGATTTCTGATAGTAAAAAGCCCCACAACATACCAAGAGGATTTGCTGGATTGTACTAAGTTTCATAAATCTCTAGGAGCTAAAATACTGTTTGTTTTGAAGAAATTATTTCTTATAAGAGCTGGCTGAGAATTTATTCCTAAAATAAAGACTTCCAAGAGTTTATTTTAAGAACATACGTCTCAGTCATATCCAGTAACATGACACTAACTCCTCCCCCTAGAAACTGTAATTACTATATAGGACAGAGAAAACCAGTAAGATCCATCTGGATTTAAACAATAATATTTTGTTTTCTGTATTCTCAAAAGTTGCATCATCTGGGACTTCTTTGTCCTTGAACACACAAATGAATCTCCACAACAGTTCAATGAATATTTGGAGTAAAGTTCAAACCTGTTTTATTATGTTTTAGTGAGGATACCATCTCTCACTAGTAATGTGGTTCATACTGTGCATTCAGTACTATGCATAATCTAGACTATGGTCTTGCTGATTAATATATTAGGCCAACATGTGGCAAGAAGAGTTGGTGAGAGACAGTGAGCATGACTCAATGAGTTGTAAATAGCCTGGTGGGAAATACAATTTTGTAATGTTACTGGCAAGTGACAAAATTAATGAGAAAGGGACAATATGTGGGCAGCAGGGTGGAGATGAAAAGGACTGAGAAATATCTCTGAATACGTTTCCTTTCATTCCTCATCTGGGAAACATCCCATTTCCACATCACAGCTGCTTTTTCCAAGAATACATAAACTGTATTTGGTAGCAACAAGTAGAAAGTAATTGTGTTTTCATTTCAGCACATCCATTATAAGCATTTCTAAACATTTCACTGTACAAAGCTGGCATTGTATAAAATGAGTACTAACATCAGTCAAGCATCTTTACATTTATTCTCATGCCATAGGAAATAATAGTGGATGTGTCTGCAATGCAGGCAACTGCTGTAGAGCATGAGGTGCTCCAGCTTGAGTCATACAATCCAGTTCAGGTAGCAGTCCAGCACCACTGCAAAGGGCTCAGTGCAAACATGAAGTCATTAATAAGCCACCTTCCATCTCTGAAGTATGAATTAAGTTCAAAGCAGTGGAAACAAGACTTGAGTGTTAGTGTAAAGCCACTGTGGTCTGCCTACAAGGCATTATATCAAAACCAGCATGGGTTCTTGGCAGATAGAAACCATAGAACTTAAATCATTGGCCAACCATCCTGAGCTAGAAAGGACAAAACTCCCAAGGTAAAGGCAGGGGAATTTTAGGGTTGATTTACCTTGTTTAGTGTTTAGGCTCAGGTAATTATCTGTGGCACAATTCATTTGCCTACATATGGCCATAAAAGCATGTTAGACAGACTAAGGTATCCTGCCTGATCTCCTGCAGACATTTCTAGGGAATGTGAATCATCTGTAGCATCAGACCTGCCAGCACTGTTCAGATATGGTGCATCCCATCCTCACAGTCCCTCCAGCCAATGAAGGCAGAAATACTTCTCTGATGTGGGAGTATTCCCTTGGTAGAACAGGTGTCTGAGGCATGAGTCAGCTGTATCAACACAGACAGCCAGTGCTTCTTGAGATGCCCCAGAATTAGCCTACATCCTCACAGGGTTGGCAGATGCCACATAAGACCTGTATCCTGCTGGAGTGCCAACTGTATACTCTGAGGTACTCTAGCAAATACCAGATTGCACCTGACCCCTGTGTGTAAAGACCTGAATTGTGCCCAGAGAGGAATGGGATGAATTGCTGCCAGTAGATGTCTATTCTCACACCAACTAAAGAGGGAAAGTAAATTACTGGTGTAGATGGGTTTTGGATGTCTGAAGTGGGTGAGATGAATCCCTATGTAGAGTTTGAGGGAAGTAGTGTCAATGACAGAAACTGCACACAGCATGTGTGCAACCATGGCAAATCACATTCTCAATTCCACAACTGCCTCTGGATTTTCAATTCCTTCATTTAATACAAGCTACTGGACAAAGAAAGCCCCTCATCCACTGAGTTAAATATAAGGGACAACACTCTTGCCTTCTGTTGTGCACACAAACATGGAGACAACTCACAAAGATCAAAGTGTAAAGGAAGGAGCAACTGGGTTGGAAAAGATCAAGTTATTTCACTGATGTGGCCTTTCCTTCATTAATTACATCATGTGTTCTGATGATTCATTTGTCAGGAGCAGAATTGGAGCTAAGGGCCTAAGTGTGACAGAGATGCTGACAGCAAGACAGTGAAATTACACTTGGACTCATTTGAGCTTTGAAACCCTTCCTTCACCCATCAGTCAACCTATGGGTGACAAGTTCACATGTGAATAGGAGATAGTAATGAGTTGAATAGTTCCTCTGCTACACTTCTCAAGTGTGGATGCACTGTAATTGCTTTTTTTTTTGTAATCATTCTGTTTGTATGACTACTGCCATACCACTCTGAGCTGCTATCTCACCCTCACCCTGAACTAAGCAAAAGCACCCCTGCTGGTCTCCATTTGGAAGAGAGCCATTGAAAGCTGACTGATCCAGGAAAAACACTGACCCAGTAACTGAACTGATGTCCTAATGTGACACAGGCCAAATAAAACTCCTCTCTGTGGTGTCTGTGGACCATTTTTTGGCATTTGCTGTCTTTAACATGCAGCTACCTGCCAATTTATTTAATGTCTAGAATATACACCTTCCTCATGAAATTAGGGCATTGGTGCAGACCTGAGTGCAGTTCAAAGTTGAGATCCCAGCCTTGTACAACACAAAACAATGATGTGACTCCTGCATTTGTCTCTACATGCCTACAGCACATCAAGGCTCCTTTGAGATCAAGGTCC
>JAOEGS010017352.1:0-64806 GCA_025447755.1 Corythornis vintsioides | reverse complement strand
AAGTATTTGAGCCTTATATTCTGCTTCCTCCTCCAAGACAATTTCCTTTTCCAGTACCTAAGAAAGACTCTGGGCTCTTATCAAATCATTTCCATGCAGTGTGAAGACGAGTGCAGCACCTGAAGAATGTCTCTGAGCATTTTTGAAGACTGAATTTCTAGATCAATCACAAGTATGCAAAGAAAAATCACTACTACGAATGTCAGTCTGCTGCTGCCTGTCCCACTCCTTACACTTTGGTCCCCACAACAATATTTGGATTTCAGCATATGTTTCAAACTCATTGATCCTTCTGTTTTGTTTGGCACAACAGCACTGATTTTCAGAGGTAAAAAAAGGCAAGAAAATAGCTGTAGAAACACATGGCTTGGTCACAGCCACGGCACAGCAATATGCTGGCGGTGAGCCCCCAAGCATTTGAGTGTCATGTCCAACTCTTCAGCAGCCCAGTCAAGTTTTTCCAGCCCTACTCAGCAGCCACCAGCTACCTCACCACAAGTCAAAGGGTGTTCTGGTTATTTGTCTCAAAACTCATTTAAACTGTAAAAGCACAAGCATACTTGATTTTTATTATTACTTCTGACTTCAGCAGATCTCTTGTGGGTGTTAGTTGTCTCCATGATATTCCTGTAGAACAGCTTTCTGCTATTTTATGTTGGGAAAAAAGATAATTGCATCAGATGCAGTCCTCTACATTCACAGAGCAACTTCCCCTCTCTGCATCATGTTTATGTTTAATTGCAGAATATATTTGAGGTATTTCAGAACTGATAGCTCATTAAAATAGCATCCTAGCCACTAGCTATGGCATTCCTTTTGGGAAATAAAGGAAGTATAAACCTTAAGCAAGATAAAAAATCAAGCAAAATTCCCAACCTTTAAACCCCTCAAAAAAAAGCAAGGAAAAAAAAAATAAAAAGAAAATAATAATTTTCTTGGACTCAAAAATGATACCATGAAAAATGTAGGCCCACCTACTCATTTCTATAGGAAAAGGGGACAAATCACAAATCATCACAGATAAGAGAAGCATCTCTGCCAGAAACCCTGGAAGACCTCAGTGTCTCTGCCTTACACCTACTTGTCATCTGTAATTTGGGAGGATGTGGAAATTTCTGGACAGATTTAGCTTCCATACTCTTCCCTGGCTACTGTATTTTGCACTACAGAAACAATTGCAGCAAATATGATGGATCCTAGCTGCTGGAATGGGCTGCCCAAGGAGATGGTGGAGTCATCATCCCTGGAGGTGACAGACATGTAGATGAGATGTTTAAGGACATGGGTGGGATTGGCAGTGTTAGGTCAATGGTTGGGCTTGGTGATGTTAAAGTTATTTTCCAACAAAAATGATTCTTTGATTGTCTGATCATCAGAGCCTTTTCCACACTTTCAAATACCTAACAAGCCTGCAATGTGAGCAAGCCTACCCAAGAAGGCTGGTGATGCTGGAAGCTCCATCTGTTGCTTGTTCACAGCACATATTGTCAGGAGACCAGGAATGCCACTTTCCCACCTTTTCATACTCTCACACTGCTTTACATTGAGATTTCAGAAGCACATTTGTGTCTCTGCTCAGAGGGGAACATGACAACACACTTGTCAGGCTTTCCCTCTGCCACACGCCTTCTCCACAGACAGCAAACTGGACTGCTGCTGACCTTTTTGTCTGGAAAGACAAAATCCCACAGAATTATTTTCTCTTTGTTGTTTTCAGAGATAGATGTTTCTTTCTTCTGCTGCTTCTTCATCACTTCTTAAGTCCCATACCTTTAATCAATATCATGCCATGACTTTCCAGACTGTGCCATAATTTATCATTCCTCTCCATTTTAGATTTATCTAATTTCCATCTCTCCCTGCTCTGGACATGTTCTTGTCAAGCAGGGCACATGAAACACCAAGCACCATTTGCTACATCAGATTACAGTGGAAGGAGGGAAGGTAGAGCTTAAATACAGAGGAATGTGGAATAAAAAGTTCAGAGGTACTCAAAAGCTTTCAACATTTCCACATTGGAATGCCTAGCCTGTGCTGATCATGGCTGACTGTCCACAGTCACAGAACCACTATTATTGCTTTAAAACCTTAATTATCCCTTAAGCCATAGTGAGAGGCATCTCTTACTTCAGAGTGAAGTTACACTGTGGAGTGGTGTCAATGTAAACACACTTAGGATTTTCATACTCCAAGACAGCTGGGTGACTTTCATTTAATTTGAGATTTGTGGACAAACTGGTATCAATACAGGGTATCAATTCATGGTCCAGACCACCAGAACCTCCAGGCAGTGGACTAGATCAGACCATTATTCTTGTTCTCTGCTCTGTAGGACATGGATTTCTGAATTTCAACCCAACATGCACATGCATGAGTGGATGTCATGATGTAAATGAGAAGAGCAGATTGAGTTACCCCATGGCCTTAAGACACGGTGAGAGCAGGGGGAAGACTGAAACACATTCAAGCTGTCATCTCCCTGTCTCTGAGTCACACCTTTCTCCATCCTGTTATGTTACATACTTAGGGACATAGAGAGACAAGTTGTGGTAATGAGACAGAGATGGCACAGAAACTCTGCAAGATGTTGGCAGAGCAAGTCAATTACAGAAATATTACAACCTGATACTAGATTGAGCTGATAGTAGACATTATCCCAAGGTATCTTTTTAGAACACTGTTGTCAATTACTGAAGAGCCAGAATAAATTAAATGACTAGTGAAAGGAAATCTAAATCATTGAATTAACATCACTGCTGAGTATTTGTTTACTGGAATTAAGGTAAAAGAAATTTCAAAATATAAAGCAAGTTTTAGTCCTGAACATCATAAACTTAAGAAAACAAAGGAAAATGAAAATTATTCCATTAAATTTTAAGGTCAGGGCTGTCCACTAGACACATAACAGATGCTCTATCTTAACTCCTCTCCCTCCCCAGAGGGAATAGAATAAGGGAGAGAGATATTGATTAGAAAAGAAAGCTAGAACAGCTTTAATGAAAATAATAAAAATAATAAAATAGAACATATACAAATCTATAGAAAAGCAGTATCAAACCCAACCCACTCTAATAGCAATTATGTCACTGGGCCCAGTGGCAGACAGGAGCTGTGTTCAGGGGCTGGATTCAGGTACCAGATTCAGGAACACACAGACTGGGACCAAAGGCAGAACAGAGGTTCCCTCAGGTGCTTCGAGGAAGAAACTGAAATAGGACCTGAGCCAAGCTAAGTCAAGCTGAGCCAAGCTGGCAAGTGGTCCAAGAGGTCAAAGAGAGGGAGAATAGAGGGACAAGACCCTCCTGATGCCTCAGCTTTATACCAAATGTGATGTATATGGGTTGGAATAGATCACCGGTCAGTTTGAAGTCACCTGTCCTGTCTACTCCTCCCTGCAAGTGCAGCCTTTTCCTTTCTGCACCCTCCCAGTGTGGAACACAAGTTCCAGCAGTGGTCTATGTCTTGTGGAACACAAGTTCCAGCAGTGGTCTATGTCTTCACACCAATCCTTGGTATTCACTCTAAACACGAGGTGTTATCACTGCTAGAAGCAGACCCTGCCTGGGAAAGCAGGCTGCTGGCTTCAGCCAGTGCACTTAGAAGAACTGAGCTGAAAAGTAAAATGTCTGAACAGCATTAGTTCTGTTCTCACTCAAACCAGGCCACCCAACAAACACCTCTGGCTTCCACCACCTCCTCTCTAGCCAAGCTTATTGTATTCTGTCCTGTCCTTGGTCTGCACAGGAACAAGTATAACCAAGAGCCTTTCTGCACACACCAATCTTTGGTTGTCACTCTAAACATCAAGTGATATCACTGCTAGAAGGAGACACTGCCTGTGAAAATGTGCTGTTAATTTCAGAAAGTGCAATCACTTAGAAGAGGCAGCTAAAAAGTGAAATCACAGACCATAATTAGTTCTGTTCTCATTCAAACCAAGACACATTCAAAACCAGCATCTGTAGGCAAAAGATGAACATTCATTCTTGAAACGACTACAAGTGATTGTTAAAGAAAACAACATTTCTGTTTGGCTGATAACCTGTTTTGCATACATATTCTAGAAGGGCCCTAGGGCATTACTGATTTATCACAGACTAAAAAATTACTACTTACAGACTTCTGAAATATATTTAAAAGGGCAATGTGTCTTTTCAAATGTTGCAGCTTTGTTTTTGCATGTCCAAAAGTAACAAGAAACTCAATCTTTGTAAGTGCATCTTTCTTTTCAGAGAAATCCGTGGTGATGACATTCATAATAAATTCAGTCCACATTATTGTAATGATGTTTGTTAAGAAGTACCTTGGGAATTACAGTTAACTTTAGTATTAACTAATTTTATGCCACTTTCATGTGTTATCAATATATTGTACAACTTCTGCTGAATCCAAATTACCCTGGATTGAAGGAAAAATTTTCAATGAATGAATGTAAGATTGTACTTCAAATACAACAAAGCACACATCAAAGCAAAGAAATGTCTTGGGAAGATCAGCATTCAAGATGGGATTTCTAGTTCATGATCTGCACCTATGTTTCCTTACGAGTTATGTGAAATCTTAAATTGAATGCCACAGTAGCCAGATCCTGTTCTCGTGGTTATAGCAAATCATTAAGAACTAGATTTAATATTCATATCCTAGAAAAAAAAAGCTGTCTGGTATAAAATATTAAGGTTATGATCAGTTTTAATTAACTCACAGAGAAACTTCTGTTCAACTTTCCTAGTAGAATGAATGACTTTGCAATCTTGGCAGCTTTCTGTAGCTAATGTCAACCCAAATACCTTGTATTTAGCTATCAAAGAGGGAAAGGCATTACTTCAGCCATAAAGGAGGCAAAAGTTAGAAGTTAGGAAAAGAAATTAAGCAATGGAAAATAAAACATAAATACCAGGGATAAATCAGCTGACTGTGAAGTCTCTAAGAATAAGCTGCCAAAATTGCCTCAAACAAAATATGAGCGACTACACTGCACTGCTTGTCAGCAGGGGTGGTTTATGTCTCATTTCTAATTCAGCATGTTCCAGACCTGAGTCTGCAGCAATTTATCCATTCATACTTAAACCATTTTTTCTTTATCACTTGCAGTTTCTGTAGCTCAGGACAGCAAAGGCAGCAAGGGGGACAAAGAGGAGTTTCATGCAGGAGGTGATGTGTCTGTGTTCACATTGCAAAGCATATGGAGGAGGAGGGGCTGCTATTTGTGAGTTTCACCATACTGGGGATGCTTGAGTTCCTGGCTGATCCTGTCCTAGGTGGGATAGGAGAACAATCTGGCAGAGGTAATCTCTGGTAGAAATTCCTTGAGGCAAAGCAGTTAGTGGAGTCAGCTATTACAGAGTTGTGAGTATTTAAAACAAACTCCCATTTTCATGCTTGACCACAAAAGTGGGAAAAGGAGAAGACTGTGAAGCTGAGCAAATACTTGATTAGACATGACCACATGGAAGATGTTCAACAAGGGCAGTTACATTTAATAACCAGAGGCACAGCATCACTTAAACTAGATAACAGGCAGGACTTCAAGGGAAATCTTACTGTCCCTTTGTTGCCATGACAGCCTTATGACAAATATAACAGAAAATAACACAATCATCAAACTCAGGATGAGAAATTCCAGTGAAGTCAGGATATTGGCTGATAGACTCCCTCAGTAATTCAATAAGAGCCAATATCTCCAAAAATCATACATAGACCAATGCTGTGAAGAGAACTGTTGTGTGTTCCTGTTCAGTGGGATTTTGATGCAGTCTTCCTTTTTATGACCACTGAAATATTCTGAGTAAATCTTGAAAGCATCCTTCTGTCACTCTAATGAGATTTTAGTCTGATCTCTCAGGTTTAAACACCCTTAGTGCTGAACAGACTTTACCCTCACTCAAAATGACAACTTAACTAAGCACAAATTTTTGAATGCAGGCAAGTAGTCTCAGATGTGCTCAGGACAACAACCCAGGAGAAGGTAAGGCCATAGATCCAACACTTTTATTGCTGCAGAAAATCAGTATAGAAACGTGGCTACTTAGGGCAAGGACCTAAGAGGACTTCTGTGCACTTGCATGGAGATGAATTATCCAGATCAGAGGTCTGCCACCTAACTTCCAGCTATGTCTTATTTTTTATAAAGATCATAGAGCCTACAGTTTTAATTCATCTTTGGAGTGAACCAAGGACTACACAGCCTAGGATCTGGGACAGATCAAGTCCCTCCTCATGTGACATGTGTCCCATAAGGCCACCAATCTCAAAACCTGCCAGACAGCCACCATCAGGTTTCTTATGAAATGAATTAGCTACAGCTTTTCCTCTATTAAAAGCCAGAAGGCAGTGGGAATAATGTCTTGGTTTGGGTGAGAACAGAACTAATTATGTTTAGTGATTTTTACTTTTCAGTTATGTCTCATCTAACTGCACTTTGTGAAGTTAATGGCATATTTTTGCAGACAGTGTCTGCTTCTAGCAGTAATAATGCCCCATGTTACTCACTGCTAAGTTTCGTGTGCAACATTGAGAATGCAGGAATTGAAAGGCCACATCTGCAGGGAGGAGAGGACAGGACAGGTGACCCCAAACTGACCAATGAGATATTCCATCCCAATCATATTCAGTATAAAGTTAAGGGATCACAAGAACTCTTATGACCAGCATCCAAGGAGGACCCAGTCTGTGACTTCCCCACAGCCCCACAGCATCAGTAGTGATGGTGACATAACTGCCATCAGAGTGGGTTGGGTTTGATACTGGTTTTCTATATATTTGTATATATTCCATTTATTATTATTATTATTATTTCATTAAAGCTGTTCTAGATTTCTAATTCATGTCTCTCCCCCTTATTCATTTTCTCTTCCCCTCTGCGTAGGGGATGTGCTCTCAACCTCTTCAACCACAGCACATAACCAGTGAAGACATCTTGATGGATTTCACTCCTAGGATCTGGCACAGTAAAGTTAGACAGCACAGCACCCCACTTGCATCCAAAGCAATCTCTCATATCCTTTACAGCCCTACAGCCACTCTGAATCCTAGTGGGAGAAGAGTCAGTAACTTTGAGAAGCATTGCACTTTCAGTAGTGTACTTTTGTAGACTGACTTTGCAACTGAAGCTTTGGCAGACAGCTTTTGCCACTTTGGCCAAAGCCTGTAAATAATTGAGACAAGAGCTATTACTTTTGCAACTGTATGTTCTTCAAGCTGCTGGAAACACCCGATCCTTCCTTCAGTTCCCATAAATCTCCTAATTGTAAAAGACATGAACTCTACAGCACACGGAGGACTGTGGGATTTCTCTTTTCAGCTTGATGTCTACTGATGGTCATCCAGGAGTGTAAATCTTGAAGGATAAATGAGAAGCAAGACCAGGAAATATCACAGAAAAATGATAACAAAATGGAAATGTCTATACCATCCCAGAAAAAAAAAAGCCATGAAAGAGCATCATCTTCTGGATATTGTCCCTCTGCAGTTCAGCAATGTCTGATCCAGGTCCTGATTAGCATATGAATTTATTTTACTGCCACAGATTAAATATGACCCTTTCCAGGGTAGAAAACAACAGGAGATCACAATGGTCTTTAAAAAGATATTGTAAACAAAACCACCTGCTGGGATCTGGCCTTCATGAATAACTAATTTAGAGACATAAACAATCCATGACAATGAAACAAAATGTGCTACTTGTAGCTCCAACACACAGTCCTGAACTAAAGTATGCTCAGGGTATGACACAATTTCAGATTTACTGAACATTTCTAAACCACAAAAAAAAACCAAACTGACCAAGCAGCTGATCACACTTCCCAGTTGCTAGGAACAGAAAATGATGAATTTGAACCTCCTAACTGCCTCTGTCCTCACACACACACACTCTGTGTGACTTTTCTCCCATGCAAAACATATGCTGATTTTGCAGGTCTCATATTTTCTGAAGCCAGCCCTGCAGTAAAAGCACACAGCTTCAGCACTGAATCTAAGGTCAGCACCAAGACAGCAGCATGAAACCACCTCAGCTTCAAATGACTGGAGGAAGAGAAGTCAGAAGTAATCTCTCTACCTATAGTCAGAGTAGTTTTCTCCTGAGAAAGCTAGTCTTTTCTGTTCCTAGGTATTTTATTCTTCTGCATTTAGGACAAATGAACTGAAAAGACTCTCTTCATGCAGCCCATTTTTCTATCATGTCATCTAATTTCACTCAGTTATTCTTCCACTGAACCCAGTAACTTGGTTTTGGCTACAGCTTATCTTCCAGAAAGACCTCGAGCATTAATTTGCAAACACAAATTAAAAATTCACTGCTTCCAGGACTACTTTCTTCCCGATGATGAATCACCCTCCCTGTTAAAATTGTATATCTTGCATCTCTTCTGATTTTTAATTGAAATTCTCTTGTGAATCTTGCTTCTGGTTCTGGTAGCATTAAGCCAATGAATCACCACAGCTCTGGTCCAGAGTGACAGCTTCTGTGTGTAACAAAGAAATCTATAGCCTTATGAAACACAGAAAGCTACAGGGACAAATGCTTCTTATATAGAAAATCTACTGGCACATGAACCACTGCACATGAACTAACAGCATTCCAGGTACAGGCAAGCATCCAATTAAGTCTCTTTCAATCTAGTATCACAAACATATATTCAGGAAGGTAAATGCTAGTAGAGTTCAATCCCAAATGGAGAACTTCCAATAAAAGTACTAGAAGAGTTCTGTACGGGCTATAGAAAAAGACAAAGATAATAACAAATAAATGTCTGAGCTTCAGGCTGAAACTGTGAGGATAAA
The DNA here is from genome assembly GCA_025447755.1 of Corythornis vintsioides. NCBI lineage: Eukaryota > Metazoa > Chordata > Aves > Coraciiformes > Alcedinidae > Corythornis > Corythornis vintsioides. The sequence goes on along the minus strand of JAOEGS010017352.1, from coordinate 56,025 downwards.
ATAGTATCAACTGTCTCTTTACCTTGGATGGCTTGAAAACTCTTTTGGAAATTACCTAGTGCTTTCACACAGTACAAGGCTTGAACACTGCAGTTCATCTTCTTCATCTGCCTGCTCATCAATTCATTCTGCAGGCATCAAGGGAGACTAACATTAAACCCTCAGCACTCTAAGCTGGTTTTGTGGTAAACTGTGATAACTCCTTTTTTAGAGGCAAAAAATTGTCAAGAACTTGTTTTTCCCACAAAGCTTAAACTCATAAAGGCTCTGCTTTCTTCACTTTGAGGTCTGTCTGCCTGGATCAGCCTGAAGAAAATCAGTCACAGTGTTTTCCAGGGGTGGGAATGTGGAGAAGAACCACTGAGTAGCAGAGAAAATAAATACACAGACACAAACGGTGTCTGCAACCTCTCAAAACACTGAGAATGAGATTGTAATTAGAAACCTTCCTTGCAACAAAGTCTTGTGTTGCTCCAGCAGAGTCACCTTCCCAGTGCTTTGCTTCAGGATGGTTTGAATGCCCTGAAATGTCCTTGAATACTCATTTTGTTCACAGTGAGGCCCCACGTTTTTTGGAACAATTTACTCCTAAGTATCTGCTTAAGCATCACTGAAACCAAAGTGCAGCTAAGTAAATATTGTGGCAAACAGCACTACATTGCATAAACAGCTGTAAACAATGTCATTAATAGCAAATACTAATATTAGTAAAGTGATAAGCTTAGGCACCTTCATTAATGAACCTCATCAGTTCACATATTCAAAGCACAATGCAATTAACTTTTTCCAGAACAGCTTTGCATGCAATGCCAGCAAGCAAAGCCAACTATGTTTACTACCACAACTGAATTTTTCAGAAATATGCAGGCATGTTTTGTAATTACTTCCTAAGTGGAGGCATCAGTGCACACACGTCCCCAGAGCAAAGTCTGATAAGATATTAGTACTAGCAAGTAACTGTAAATGAATTCCAGGTAATTTCAGTCATTAATTATTGTATTTGTTCTGTTTTATTTCCCAGAACCAGGTCCATGACAATAATCCAACACAACAGTGTAACACAGGTTATACCCATGGCAGAGTTACTTGCTCTTAAACCAAGTCTTGATACACTGAATTCTGTTATGTGCTGCTTCTCTCTGCAGGAACCATGGTGCCAACAGAAAATCCTGTGAATGTATCTGAGTCACTGAAAGAGCATAAATATGATTAAATTATGCTGCCAGTGCAAAGACTGGGAAAGGGACCCATGGGACTGCTTTGAAGCAGGGTACCAGGCTGCTCCTAGCCTACTGGGAAAAGCTTGGGTCCCACCAACTAATACATGCTACAAACTGAGATTCAAGTCTAAGTACTTCAGAAAACTTAAGATACCTACCTGTATCATAACATTTTAGATGTGCATATGAGTTTAGGATGCAGTTTTTCTACTGTCACATAGCTTAGTCACACATCTGTGTTAGGATTTTTCCCTTCACAGCTCCAGGTAAAAGTCTTGTTACCATCCAGCATACTGTTAGTGTTGAAATATAGAGTGATAAACTCTCAGATACTTGGAAATCTCCCCTCTTAATGGTGAAGATCTGTGAATAAAGGTGACTTCACTCCTTAAACCATCTAGAAAAGAAACTTAACAGGTTAACATCATCAGAGAGAATCTGCATTTAACTGTAAATGGTCAAAAGGTTAAACAAACTGAAGAAGCAAGTGGGTGCACTCTTCACACACATGACAAGGAAAGAACAACCACCTTATACAGACACATATAAGATTTAACTGCAGACACTCTCATGATCAAGCAGACATTGGAGTAGAGGTGGAGATTAAAAGAAACCACCACCCCTGCACCCTCCAATATAGGAATCAATATAGAAAAGGTACTGCACTAATTAAAAATCAATAAAGTTAAACTGCTCACTTGTAAATCAGGGAAATTGAAAGTGTAATTCTTTTGCTGCATCTTGTTCACTCAGAAGTTATATTTAACTGTGAACTGATCACCCTTGGCTCCCTTCACAGCTGGAGAACAGTCACTATGCTGGTGACTACTACAGCCCCACATTTCTCAACCTTTCTCAACCTTTACTCACAAGAAAGATGTTCCAGTAACTTAATCATCCTTGTAGCTCTCCATTGGACTCTCTGTAGTAGTTCCCTGTCTCTCTTGCAGGGGCCTGATCACCTAGTTGTCCTGCATATGCTGCATAATGGAACCCAGGATGATCTTGTAGCTTCCTCAAACTGAGGAACCTGACAGGCCTGTAGTTGCCTGGATCATCTTTTCATCCCTTCTTACATATGTGGATTTTATATTTCTGACCTCCAATATGCTTCTACATTCCTCAGTCATCCAGGACTGCTGATAAACGATGGACAGTGACTTGGTGAGCATCCCTGCCAGTACTATCAGCACACTAAGTTGCTTAGATCATTGTAACATTTAAAGACCAATTCTTTCCCATTGCTATGTTGTGTTTCTGCCATCATGGTAGCATCTTAGAATAGGATCTGCATGCTTTGGACTTGACCTTGCCTGCACTAGGCTTTTGTTAGGAGTTCAGTAAGACTCACCACTTGGGAAAACCTCAGAAATCAGAAACTCTGAAATTTCTAAGCAAACAACAACAAAAGGACTCTCAAAAGAGAAGCCTAAGCATGGGAAATAAATAAAATACTGAAAAATGCGTCAAGGATGACCAAAGAAAGGAGCTCAGCACTTGACAGATTGTGTCTGTTTGATACTACTTCTGTTGAATTTCTGATGATTATTTTCAATTTACTGTGTGACACTGCCAGTCTAGGCTCAAGGCTGCCTGGCAAAATAACAACTGAGCATCTCGAGGGATTTTTTTTATTACCTTCACTACCTTCATTTCCACAACGTGGCATGCTTCTGCATCAGTGCAAAATGCCATCAACATTCTATTTTCCTGGAACATGACTTTCATTCACTGTCACAATAGCACATCCCTTCCAGTTGTTTGCTTAGTTTACTAAACCAGAGGAGCAATGGCACTTCAAAGCAGGTTTTCCCACGATCCCAGTTTAATCTTTGATTGGCACAACTGGTGATCAAAGACAAGAGTTCAACCTAAGACACGGGTTTATGTAGCACTGAAGTGAACAAAGCAGCACAACTAGAATTTTATGTGCTCACTCTGAAGACGTGCCCTTAATATAAATTATTGTCATTGCATAAGCAACAGTTTTCAACAATATAAAGAAAAGCTAATTTTGTGTTGAATGTTGGTAGGTTGAGGAGTAAGATAAATAATCTGGATAAAATACAGTTTTGGAAAAATTAACTTCCATTAACATGACTGTTACATAAAAGGGATTTTTGCTATAGTTTACCACAAGACATTTAAGACAATCATATAACTGATTGTTGATACTTCCATACTGAACTCCAAACTGTTAGTTCATTACCAGAAAAGTGGGACAACTTCAGGATCAGTCTACTAGGTTTTATGCTTTTGTTGAAAAGCAGACTGAGAAAATCAGATCTTAGAACAGTTGGGAGAAACCAGTTGCAGGGAGGCAGACATGGAAAGAAGATGCAGCTTGCTGAGCCAGATCCTGAATTTCTACAAAACAGGATTGGCATGGCTCAGAGAAAGGAATTCAGATGAGTAGAAAAAAAAATAAAATTAAAATGAAGGAGATCATGGGTTTAGTTGTCAGGAATAATAAATGAGATAACCAAAAACATGGCAACAACGGATGGAGCATGAGGAAGGAAACTCACACTGATAGGAACAAAAGCCAAGTAGCTGATAGTGCTTCTAAGCAACTTGTTTCTCTCCCAGCTGGTTTACTGAGCATGGCTGGTAAGAAACTGCTTCCCCAACACATGCTAATGCAAGAGGACTGGCAAACAGACCAGGCAAGGTCAAAGTATTGGAACAGGATGTAAAATCAGACACTGTAAGGGATAGCAGCATGTGGTAAAATAGCAGCCACATTTAGAACAGATGTATAGAGGAAAAGCAGTCTGCAGAAAGACAAGAGATGAAGCTAAAGGCAGTGGGGTGCATCAACAAGGGCACCAAGAATAAAAGTTAAAGGTAGAAACAATGGTATGGACAAAACTCTTACCTGTCTCAAACTCATTGTGGGGAAAAAGAAAGGAAAAAGAGGTTTACAGGGCTAGAAAACCACAATTTCATTATGAGGTCTGGCTGTTACAGATATATTATTATATTAGAACGATAAGGACAATGATATTAGAACAAGAGCTTTACTAATAATCACATTGTTAAAGGACATTTCAATGTCCTAGATGACAAATGTAGAAGTGTGATGAGAATAACAGGGTATGTTGCTTCTAGATGGGATGGGTGGCAGGTTTCCCCACCAAAGAGTCAAAACCAGACTGTGTGCTATTTTTATTGGTCTTATAACTGGTGAAACCGTTTTAGAAGATTTGATCATTAAAAATAAAAGCTCAAAGACTAGGAAGCTAAATTTATATTAATGGAAGAACATGTGAAAGTAGGTCTGCAAGTTCTTCACCAGAGACAGAGCATTATTAGAAATGAAGGAAACTAAATCACCTGATGCTAAAAAGATCTATTTAGTGACTAATAACATTTTTTTTTTGCTGTTTACTTGGAGCTAACTACTTCTTCATGGACAAAGACATAAGAAGTCACTATGAGTATTACAGAAAAGACTGGAGAACTGGGTATAATTTTAATCATCAATATTAAAGAATTTTAGTTGATATTTAAATATATGCAGAGCAGCACTGTTCGGGTGGCCAAAGCAATAGGTAGTTTAGAGGGGAAAAAAGGAGAACAACTTGATTTTGGTATCATTTCAGAGAGAAATGGGTTAAACCTAGTACATTAAAATGACTGACTGCACACATTTAGTATAAAAATGGGAAGATCTCTTGCCCTTAGAGGAGGAAGGTTATGGAACAATGTTTTGATCAAAGCAGGGGCACAAAACCTAACTAAAGTTAAGACAGATCTAGACCATCTGATGGCTGCAGTAAGAGAGAGTGTCTCTGAGGCTTAGGAGGGCCTATTGTCAGCTCCAGCTATTATAATGCCACTGTCAGAAGTTCAGTGTTGCTTATTAAAAACTACTGGAAAGTAGGGCAAACTGGATATATTCCACATTGTCTCCTTACTAAAATAAACAATACAAGAAATAATAACAGAGGAAACTGAAGACAGGATAAGTTCAAAGGTGCAATATTCAGCTGGCATTAATGCTTCAATATTGGACTCCATGATTTTGCTTTTGATGCAGTGCAGGATGCTGGTTATTGGGCTGGAACTGCTGATAATTACATGGCATTGATTTTTTTTTTTTCTCTCTCTTTTAGTACCAGAGTCAATTTTGCTCTTGCTGATGCACAGAGCTTGCCAAAGTGCGTGGGCTGAGGGGGAAGAGCTTGGACTTGATAAAATACTCCCTTCCATTGCTAAGTGTCTTCACGATGAAGAAATAAGGGCTCAGCCCTGCAGAAGGCATCCTGTGTTATTGCCTACAGTGCCAGTGACTGCCACAGGCATGAAAGAATTTGGCTTCAAGGACCCCTGTTTCCCGAGGTAAACTCTTACCCTTAGAGTTTATCTACATGCAGCCATCCTCCAACAACCACCCTGCAGATGTAACACAACTGGCCTTCTGTTTGCTAGGTAGGATATTGGTAATAACAATTCTGTTGCATCTGAGAACTCAGGAACAGCTTCAAAATCTTGCTGGGAAGATGGGTAAATATTCAAGAAGCTGGCTGCTGCTGAGCTCTGCCACAGCTACTCCTGCTGTTCTGAGGGAAGATCAGGTTTAAGACAAATTGTCTCAAACACAGCACAAGGAAACATGCTGAAATCATGTCTGGTAAACAAGAGGAGCAATAATTTGAAAAATAATGAATAAAAACAACTTTGGGAGAAACTAGACTTAGCTAGTGAACAAATCAACGAGGAAATAGTCTAATGTCATTCCTCTCCTCTTTTTTTCTCTTACACAATTCTTGTGGCTACTAGTCCATAGTATCCCGAGGTCCTCCCCCTCAGATATTTCCTACCTATATCACATAGAGGAAACCCATTCTATAGTCAGAGATATCAGCTTCACCAAAAAAATTTGCCTAAATATGAGCCTAAGCATGGCATTTGTATTGCCTATTGTTGTAGGCAAATCTGCACTGTGTGCTACAGACCCAGTGTTCCCCAGAGAAGCCATGAAGCCCTCTACAGTAACTAACATGCCAAAAACATGGCTAAGAATAATATCTGGCACCAGTGAGTGACCAATGTCAGTTCCATGGCAGTGGAAAACCAAGAGGTTATTCACCTTGATTATTATTTTTAAAGCTGAAACAGTCTAAAACCAAATTTGTTTTGGTTTGTTTTGATGGGGTTTTTTTAAACTGAAATACAGGACAGTTCATGACAGCTAGAACAGCAGGTGGCCAACAATCAATTCATTTTAATAGATGACTAATTCTCTCCTGTCACACATGAAAGCTATTTCAATATCAAACAAAGAATCTAATTTTGAGAGACTGCATTTTCCTCCAAGCACTTGAACCCCGAGATCTTCCTTCTCTACCTCAAACAAAACTCTTCTTGAATCTCAAGCACAATTTCTGCAACAATCTTGAGATGTTGAAACAAACTTGTCCCTTGTACCAGCAAGAGTCCCTGTCTAAAATTATGTATTTGGTGCCTGCTCAATTTGACTGCAACCATTCAAAACATACAGAAGAACCATCACTTCTAATCCTTTCCCTCCACCAGGAAACTTAAAATGTATTGATGTGTTTCATCCACAGCTCATTCTGAACGTTTTTTAATACAATTTTATCTAATCCCTCATAGATTGGGATCAGAGTCCTTGATAAGCAATTCACAGAGTGCCAATGGCTAAATCTTAATGAACTCTCACCAGGACCTTGCTTATTTTGCTGGCTTCTTGGCTTCTTTTGATGCCCATCAGCACACAATGAAATCTAAAGAATGAAGCTGCACTTGAAGGAAATTATCTGTTTAGGGAAATTATATAAACTCAGAGAGACCTTTTTTTTTTTTTTTTTTAAACAGGAGACAATAGAAAAATAATTAACAGGAACCAAGCAATAACCTCATCTCAGGGGAAAAAAATACTTCTGCAAATAGTGTTATTCTTTAAACAAAGCTGGAGCAGCAGAAGTCAGGACTGCCTGCAAGTTCCAGAGAAGACAAGCATTGTTCCAGTGGCTTAAAAGTATAGTCTTTCTACCATAAAGATTCATGAACAGAGCACAATCCAAAACTATTTGTGAGATGAAGTGCTTTCAAAAGTGAAGGCAACATCCTTCAAGCCTGAAGGTGGTTACTTTTAGAAAAGTTACTACACTGACACTGATATTTGCAGCAGAAAGCCAGAAGTTACCTGAGAATAATAAATAAGAGTTAAGAAAAGAGAGGTCAAGTGTTTACACTACTGATTTACTCTCCCTTGCTAAGCCTTGCCTCACTGCAGCAGGATTTCAGAGCTGTGGATGCTACACAACTATGCTCTTGGTGCATGGAGTACACAAAGCTCTTCAGAGTATGAAGTGAGTAAAGTATAAAAGGGAAACTCAGACTGGAAGTCTACTATTGTGAAAACCTCTCACACTTTCATTTTCTCTTAAGTTTGATAACAGCATCAGGCATTTGATTAAAGAAGAGCATTATATGGCATTTAAATAGCAGATCTAATGTAATTATGTGTAAGTTGGAACAATTCTGTGAAAATTATACAATAATGAGAGGAGACAAAGCACTCTGCCATCTCAAATGAAAATGACAGAAGGGACTTAGACCTTCATTATAGACTGACAACCTGCTAAATTACATTGCCAGAGCACATCACTGGCAGTCTAATTCCACCCTACCTCTTTGGAGAGATGAGAAACCTCTCTCTCAACCCCATACTCAGAAAGCAGATGAAAAGAGAAATAAAAATGAACAGCATCATACAGACCTGCTGGACCTTCCTGATACTGCACCACAACTTGATCAAAGAGGTTACAGGAGGCTTCATATTTCTCTAGTTGTCTCAGCAGAGACTCTAATACAAAGTTTAATGGATAGATTGAGAGTGAGTAAATGAGGACACTCACTGACCCATTAACTCCAGGAAGCCACTTATTCTCATTAATGCACTCTTTCATGTTGGAAGTGCAAAGCAGGACAAGCTTTCTTAAAAAGAAGCAAGGATGGACTGTCACTTTTTGGTGCAAATGAGTGTGGTAGTGGGAAATGCTGCTGGAGCACATCTGCAGAGACCACAGGAGAAAGACCCATTAGTTAGAACTGGCTTTGGGGCAGTGTAAGGCACCAAATCATGTGAGATAGATAGAAACCTTCACACTCCCCTTCACTGATTCTCTGGGGAAATCCTTTATGCTCAAAGGGCATAAAGCATTCTCTTTTAAAATAAAAAGAAAGCTTTTACAGCTTCATATACATGGTCAAGGACATCTCAAAATGTCATTTGCCTTGCAAAGGGAAATGAAAAGGGAAATATAAGTCCCTTTCAGTTTTCCCTCAGGGTAGATACACTGCTAGCTGTTCTTGTACCATCAAACCTCTCATTAAACATAGACCACGTAGCAGAAAATCAAAAAACAGTGATAAAAGCTCTTACTGTAAATATATATACATTGTATGATATAATGCTTGGGGTTCTTCTTCATGAAGACACCATTTTATATTCTGTCCAAAAAAAAAAAGTTCACCTATCCATCTTAAGGACTGAAACATGGGAGATATTTCTAAGAACAACTCTTGCAGGCACATCAATATCAACATACCAGTAAACTATAGTTGCACATCTCAGACATTCACATCATCACAGCTCTCTTGGGGTGAGACAGAAATCACTATCTATGACAATTTTCCTGTGTTTTTCAAGCTCACCAAATTAGATCTGAGATGTTTCTGGCTGTGCAGAAGAGAGGAATTTGGGCATTGGTAGTGAAGGGGCTAGATTTGTAAATGACCCCCCCCACTGTACCAGCTAAAAAGAAGCTTTGAAACAAGAGACCCATATGCTGGAGCTGAGACTCAGGAACATTTCAAATGAAATAAAGTTATTCTGCAAGCTGTTGTCCCAAGGGAAGTATGAGAGGATGCCCAGAGGATGAGGAGTGTGGTGGGTTTGAGCATAATGGGTTTTGGTAGAGGGGAAGGGGGCTAGTGGCATGGCTCCTGTAAGAAACCTCAACACAGACAACACTTTGGGATCAGCATCTTTGCTGTTCCACTCAGAAAGGCAACTCTATACACTGCTTTCCCATGGATACAGCAGTGCCTAAGATGTTTTGTTGCATCAGCACAAGCCATCCAGCACTTTGGGATAATGTCAAATAGATTTTGAGCTCTCCACACTGAATGTCATTATTTTTCACAAGTGGCTAATCAGTATGTGAGTATCATCTCATGTCAACACAACACTATAACTTCATTTGCAAAACACAGAAGCAAGTGTGATGAGATAATCTGATCCTGTAGACTCACCAAGATACCCTTTGCATATTCAAGACTTTAGCTTATTCCTTTTTCAAGTTATAAAACTCCTGACAAACATGCACAGTTCTGTGGTATAAATCCTGGGGTTCCTGCACCCAGAGCTCAATGGCACAAGCTTTCTAGGTTCTTCTGGAGTTCAAATGGGATGGGATCACTGCTGAGATAGAATTTAGGAATCTTCTTCTGTCTCTCAGTCATTCATTTGCACTTGACCACCAGGAATCCCATTCCAAAGAGTTATGGTTTAAATCAAACTAGAGTTAGAACATTTTTCTGGATCCAGGCACTAGGCAGGAGGGCTGGGTAGGAAGAAGAGTAGTCTGACATAGGCAGGTTAAGATGAGTTTTAGGCTGTTACTGTTCCTAGAGATTAATGTCTTCTTCTAAGTGATGCAGAAATGATGAAGATGTTTTCTTTACCATCACTCACACCTTGATACACAAGACTTAATCCAGAAAACCCTCAAAAAGATAAGAAAGAAATAGGAATTTTCCTGTCAATGCAAGGGATTTTGTTTCCTGTCTTACTTTGCATTTGGACTGAAATTTTCTAGCCAATGACTGTCAAACAACAGAGAAGCCTGTTACTGTGGTTCATGTACTATCTTGATGATTTTTTCAACTGGAGGCAAAACAACAGTATTTTCAGATGCAGTCAGTGTCAGATTAAATACAATTAATTCTTTTTGTGTGCCTCCAGAAATAAGAAATTTCCATAATGCACCCTCACTTCAGAAGCATCAGAATGTGTGCCAGCTTTATGTCTTTTGAATAATGAAATCACCGTGTTTGCTATGAAAACATAGATTAGAGCAGTTTAATTAAGACACTTCTGGAAAAGTGAACAAATATCAGAGCAAATGTTCATCATTAAATGAAAGACAAATTGCTACATTTTGTTTGGATAGTTTATATATTTGGCAGGGGAAGACATGTCCTAGACAAAGACAGCTTTCTTCCTGATATTCCTAGTGCAGAGCTGTATTTAAAGGTGCAGGCAAAATTGGTTTTAATCACAATATTGGGCTAATCAGGTAAAGCCTTGGGCAGGAGAGAGAATATATGGTACCTATTTAGAAATGTCCCCTCTTTCTTCTCCATATGCAGATCCAATGTTAGGAAATCTGCTGCTCATTTGCTTTCCAGCACAGATGAGGAAGCCAAGCTGCTTATGTAGAAAGGAATATTATAATTCAAGAGGGTGAAATTCTGATATTTTATCCTGGGGGGAACTTCAAGGCACTGGCATTTGGTTTCATCCTACATCACAAAAGAAAAACAACAAAAAAACCCTTCATTATGACTGTTCTTACATGGTTTGGTTCAGTTGTCTCACTATGAAATGAATGAGTGCAATAATAAATTGAAATTGAAATGTTACAACCTTTTATGTAACAAATATTTTGAGAATTTTCCACAAATATTTTGACATGGTCATGGTACATGATCATAAATTCACTTCATTTCTTTCAAGTAACATTTGCTGACAGAAAACTGTTATATTTACTGTTGTTGACAAGCTCTGATTAGAAATTAACTGAACTGTTAATGGTGGATGAACAGATGTATTTCTCCACCAGTGATACATGGCCAAACCTTTAACCTTACCTAGACCTAGAATCAATCTGGCAATAGAGGGATGCTTCCACACACAGGAGATTGGTCTTTTCCTGGACCAGACTGTCCCTTTAGACTGGACTGCTCCAGAAGGGATGCATGTTCACATCATTATCTGCTCCAACAATAAGCTGTCTATCCTGGACTACTTGTGCTAATGTAGCTGTGAATGGAAGAATAAAAAAAAAGCAAGGAAAAATAGATTTAATCTCCCTAGGTGTCTGAAATATCCTTTACTTAATATTCTTCAAGTTTCTTACTGCATTGTAAAGTCTTTCAGAGGCCCATATTCCAACAAGTATATTAACCACAATGCATTCCTCCTTCATCTGTGATTGATCTTGTTTTCTTCTCTGTTTGTTTGCTTGGGTATAGATGCATTACCTTTACACTTTAAGGCCCTCAGGGCACACAGCTACTATCTGTCACACCCCATTTACCACCAATCTTTGTAAAGAACAAAAAGACAGTAATAGCAAAGTCAACTGTAAAGGAGCCCCTAGATGTCCAGAGATGAGTGGGAGCAAAGGAAGAGTGAGGAAGGAAGCAGAGGCTGCAGACATCAGGCAGTGAAAGATTCCCTAGTCCTGGCCTGCCAACTGGGAAATTGGTTCCTTGGGGTGAGCTGAGGGTCTTGGATCCAGATAATGCATGGAAATAAGAAGAGCTGTTATACAAGTGCATCTTTCACCAGAAGGACACTGAGTCTTCTACCTGGAGGCATTGGTCCCAATTCACCCCTGTCCCCACTATGCCCCTGGGACTTACTGGAGGTGCACAGGCTGGAAACGAAGTCAGCACAGGCTGCCTTGGTGGAGGGAAGGAGACATCTTCCAGTTAGGCACTGCATCTGGAAGTGATGAATTGGATCCAGTCTGACAAATATCCAGCACCCACCTCCCACCACACAGGCACTGATGGCTGCAGCCATGGGTAGCACTGCTCAGTGCAGAAATCAGAAGCTATCACTGAAATTTCATCCACAGCTGGAGGACAAAAGCAGTAAGCTTTCAGAAAGGAAGATTTTCTCTTGACATGTGCCTAGCAAGAGCTAGCAAAGCTGGGCCCTAAATCCCTAAGTGTGCTCTTGGGTATATTAACTGAACATAATCAATTGGTAATGCAAAGTAATAAAATTAAATGAAGCATTGTTCAAGTTTAAGTACTGAGAAATCACCACAATCTTGAGAAGACAAGTGAAATATCATCTTAAACAAATCTTTTAAATGCAGAGTCATCACTTTTCTTTCCTCCTGCATAGTTGGTAAGTAATGTGCATGTAATGTCAGGCTCAGATGAGATCTGATTGCTCCCACATTGTCATGGGATACTTGGTATTTCACCATTAAAAAAAAAAAAAAAAAAAAGAAAGAAAAAAAATAAATACACACAGCAAAATCCCTCTAAGAGAAAGCAGTTAAAATATTAATAAATCATTAAATAAATAAATAAAAACCTAACAAGCAGACACCAAAAAGAAGCAGAATTGCAGAAATGGATCTAGACACTCCACTGAGAGAGACCATATCTGTCCTGATCATCTATTATATCACTGTGAAGCACTGTGGGACAGAAGAGAGTTCTGATTAAATTGGCATCCAAGATCAGAGAGCTATACCCTAATTAACCCATTCTGAATGGTAATAGGCAGGGATAATCAAGGCTGGATGCTGCACTGAGAACAGCTGCTCAGAAGTGACTAGGACAAATATAAAAATGAGGGAACCTGTGGAAAAACTGAGAGTGTTGAGAAAAAATGGTAATGAAACAATAATAGCTTGTATGTATCTAATGATTCTCAGCCCAAAGGAACCCACAGCACTTTGCATCATAATAGGGAAACTAATTTAGAGAGGTCACATTGAAATGGAGCTGCCTCTTGTGTAAGTATCTTGTTATTAACAGCACAACAGCAACAGGACAAAATTGCTTAGGTCTGGAAGTAGAAAATAAATACTAAAACCATCCCAAGCACCTTCTAGACCAGTTGCTCAGCTTAGTTTCAGGTTTGATTAGGAAGGCAGTTTCATCTTACCCCTTCAAAAGCTGTGATGGTAGAAACTGAACTCTCTGAAGTCTGCAATGCAGACATGTCTGGACCTGAACTATTCTTCCCCATACAGACAGTGAAGGGAGACAGGTATTTTTAAGACACAATTAATGTAAGTGACAACAGATTTTATTTTTAAATAAAATTAATCAATTTCCTAAATTATAACCATATCCTGGCTATAAAGGGGGCCTAGGCAAGTAGTTTGAATATGAACAGTTTTATTGTAAATCTATTTCTCTCAGATTAAGAATATTTGATGTACATAGACACTAGATGCTGTGTGTGAGACACTAAACTGCTGAGTTGGTTTTGGTTTTTATGTTTTTTTTTTTGTTTTAATGAAGAGAAGAAAAACGCAGAAAAATGTGTCATTATTCTTTCCATTGCAACAGCCTCTCTTTTATTTTCTGTACAAGTTCATGCTTTGCAGATGGGAGCAGCTCTCTAAGTGTCAAATCACCATATTATGGGAAAAATAAGAGTTTGGAATACTTGGAGAAATATTATAAAAGCCACATCTGCCTTCTCTTCCTCTATACTCTATTTCATCCACTTCTTTTTTTTTTTCTTTTATTTTGAGTTTAAAATTGAGGTAGTAACTGTTGGGGGGCACAGCCAACAGCAAGGACTGCCAAGATATAATCTGAGCAGATATTCAGGGAAATAAGGAGAAATCTGGTAGGCAAAGCTTCTGGAGGAAGAAATAGCTGCAGCAAAGAAAGCTGTAAGCTTTCTAAAACAAACTTCAAGCTGTTTCAGGAATTGTCCATGATTCAGGAATTGTCCATTATTTTAACAGGCCATGTTATTGAATTAGATAAATTATGTCCAGCCAAGCCCTGCTTTGATGCCTTTGTTTCTTATTCTTCAAAAAATAAGTGTTATGTGTAAAAAACAATACTCCTACATATTCTGTGAATACGGTTAATTCAATAAATAATAAAAAAAAAGACAATACTAACAGAGATGAGTGAGAAATAATGGTTTTAGTGCCTAGAGTGACACTGTCTAGCAGACAAAAGAGGTTAAAGTCTGAACCCATATACAGGACCTTCACCCAGCCCTCAGCAGTGGGGTGTCCTCTCACAATCCATACATGTCTGGAAACAACAAGTGTATTGCTGTTAACTAGAGTGATCTAAATAACTTAAGGGGTTAAGGAGAAGTGACATGATGTCATTTCTATTGGACCAATTACATCATGTTGTGCACAAAACCTTCATTGGGTTTTTTTAAGTCCCTCTCTTCCCTGTTGCTGCACACAAATCTCAAACCCAAGTGTGTTGTCATCCTTGGAGTATATTCATTCAGGTCGAAATGGAGATTAATGATCCTTTTTCAAGAAATTACACATTCAAGTGTGGCACTTGGTCTGAAGGCTAATTTGCCCATGTTGTAGTGTTCTGGGACCTCTGGAAAATTATCTCATATAAACACTGGATAGCAGCCCAGGAGAGTTTTGATTTTGGCTAGGGTTACTAATACTTATCTCTGCATGATGGATCAATTACATTACACAGTTCATATTTCTCATAAAACTTTTGCTCATAAATTAAGAGGGATGCAGCCACTTATATAGTTCTTCTAATGAAATATAGATTAGTCTGTGGGAAGACTTTTGGAAGTCAGTTAGATTAAAGTCAGTCTGTGTTTCTTCTTACCAGACCTTTTTGTTAAAAAATAAAACAAAATTGATCAGGACACATCCATTAAAAAAGTATTAACACAGGGATATTTCTTGGGAGTCAAAGTGAGAGCTTATTTTTCACATATAAGCAGATGAACACCCTGTTCAAATTCTAAACTGCTTCTGAGATGCAAAGTCGTGTTCTAAATGTCCTACTTACTGAAATCCTATAAAACATATTGTGTTTGCTTCCCTAGAGTTTATCCAACGTGGAGAGCAACCTCCTAACACTATCAGAATGTGCTGACACAGCACAGATTACACAGCCTTCTGAAACCAGTTAGAGTTTATATACAAAACAAAGATACCCAGCTCACATACCCATCTCTTTTCAGGGCTATTCTCAACCCACTCTGTGACCAGTCTGTATTTGTGCCTAGGATTGGCCCGACCCAGGTGTAAACTTCTCATAACAGAGTCCAAATTTCAGGACTGAATGCAAATAGCAGTGCTCACCAGAGCAAGATTGCTACCAAGAATAATGAACAGCATTAATGAAGAAAGTTTTCCTCAAATAATTAAGTAAATAGCAACAGGAATAAATGACATGGCTGACATTTTAATGGAGAACTTTTCTTCTGAGTCACAGCTGTGGGTTATGAATTGTGTTGGGCTTATATTCAGAAGGTAGTGATCAGCTTTTTTTAAATTGCTCCTAAGTGTGTGAAATTCAACACACTTAGTTCATGCATCCAAAGCAATTTCTTTGTCCTATTAAGTAATTTTTCAGATTTCTTTGCAGTTTTTGGTTTCCTTAGTTAACATATGATCTTGTAAAACACTAGGTTTTTGGGTTTTTGTTTAGGTTTGGCTTTTGTTTTTTCTTTCTTTTTAATATAGAAGAGGAAGACAAAAAATTACTTTCATCCTGAACATGGTGAAGTTTTCCACTAAACTGGAGATGCCTTCCTCTATCATTTCCACATGTAATTTATTATCTAGTTTTGACAAAAATAAATATACAATGCATAGAACTGCTTGACTTTAAATGTGTCCTTTCCACCAGTGGCAATTTGCACTTATCTCAAAGCATTTTTTTTTATTTTCTAGCATCTACTAAATATAGCTGAATACTACTTAGGTACCTAGTATCTTAGTCCCAGCTGTTGCTAGTTGTTCTCCCCAAAGGCTTTATATCATCACACCTAAAGATGAGTATTTATTACAAAAGGAAATTAATCTCTCAATTTTATGTTATTACAAACCTCATGAGATCAGACATAAAAGGCTTCACTGAAGTTCACTTCTGTGATTCAAAGTGTACTTCACTACTGGATCTTCCTATTCTTTTTCCTAAAGGGAGAAGGAGAAATGGAGATGTTGTCAAGCCTTATTCTTAATACACTGCTTAAGTCAATTCTGTTGGTTTGCACAGAACTGCACCACAAATATACCCCACACCATTACGTTCATGAGGAATAAAAGACATCTGTTGGGTATTGACAAACTGTTGGGGAGACTACATGGTGGAGAAATGGTCTAGGAAATTGTTCAACTAAGAAGTCTGAGGAGCTAAATTCTAATCCATCTTGGAGAGTCAATCACACTGAAGTTAGTTGCAGTGTAGCCTGTTTTTCAGTACATCATTAAAATAAGCAACTGACTCACATTAGGAATGATATGTGAACAGCACTGATTGATTTATTTGTCATCTCTTCTCCAAAAGACACCTCGGATGTCAAAGTTTGCTGAAATCAATGTATGTCTGAAAAACCCAATACAGTCAGCTGCATGTTGTGGGCAATCAGTCTGTTATCAAACACCACAAAGAGAAAGGAGTACTACAAAGCAGCAAACATTGACAGTAATTTCACAGAAACCTTCTCTATTATGACCACACTGACTAACAGCTATGGTTAATAAAATAATTAAGAGAAAAAGGTATATAGATAGATAAATAACAGTAGATAAATGTGGAACCTGCTGATAAACACTTCTAAAATTACATTATTCTAGAAAGATTTATAACAAATGTTATCTGCATTTGTTATGAATGCAGATTTATACAGATCTGCATAGAAGTGAAGCACAGGTACATTTCACATGATGAGCTAAGTGGGCCAAGAGCAGTTAAGGGTTAATACAGTGCCCTGCATCTTGTTACTAATCATTATTTCATCACTCCGTTAACATTAAAGCAGTCAAGGACCTCAATAGGATAAATAAGGTGAACTCAGACATTTGTCACCAGTACCTTACAGGAGAATTTGTGTTTCTGAACTTTGTGATGTGTTGTCACATCAAAACAATGAAGATTTCACATTTATTGTGGAACTGATAGTTATTCCATTCATTCTTTCCATTTTTAGTCACTTGAAGACCAAGTTACATCTTGGTCCTTCACAGCCCAAATATTACCTATCGTGTGGCTATTCTCCCACTTGAGATGCCCTTTCTCATTGAAGGAACATCTCCAACAAAATCCAGCATACAAGGAATTAGTGTCATGATGAAGAGCTTTGCATTGCTAGCCAGATCTTGGGTTTTTACTGGAGAGTGGAGTGCTAAACAATAAGAGAAGTTCACTACTATTTGATAAGAAGGTGAATTGGTGCCATTTGTGGGTGTTTTCTTTACTACTCCTATGTTTTATCAGATCTGAGCACTGCACAGGATTTAGATGTTTCACTTAATTGGAAGTCAGAGAATATATTGTACTAACATTGTTTGCCCAGTGATTTTCTGGCATGAATAATGAAGTTGCAGGAAGCCATATGCTTTTTCTAATTATCCATTATCCTAATTATTCAGGCACTGTCTGATTATTGATTTAAAAAAATCCAGCTCAGTATTGAGGTTAGGATTCAGCAAATGAAGTTTTCAAGTTACTTTAACTTAACAAAAAAAACCCAAACAAAAACCAGCCCTTTTATTAAGATAAATTACTGAGATCCTCTGAGGGCACTTATGCTGAGGTTTTTTTTGCTGGTGCTGTGGAGCCACACTGGTGTCTCTTCATTACTCTTATGCCAGTGTATTCACATTGTCTGATTTGGGGGCCTTTGGGAGATGAAGAATCTGATGTGCAACCCCATTACAAACTGGGTGTGAAAACCTTAAAGAAGTGTGAGTGCATCTTGGAAATAATATATTAAAAAGTACAACTCATAAACACTGTGACTATCAATACAGAAAACAACATTCTTTCTGGGTATGTGACGTGCTTCATCTCCTACACATGAAATGACTTAACAGAGACAAGTAACACAGATGAGAGGTTCTGGAAATGTGCTAAAAGTACTTGCACGTGTCATTCTGTTGCTGTGAAAACAATCACCAATCCCAATCTATTCCTCTGGCCTCATTGCTGAACATCTAATTACAAGATGTACCAAAAAACAAAGAAGAGATGCAAAAACCAATTGTCAGGACATAACAGGTTGCATTCAAGCAATTGAAGAAATCAAGGAATTGGCAATGCATCTGCTGTCTCCAGCCAAGAAGGCTGGCCAGAATTACACAGCTGGTGAGCTGAATTCATACCACTTTTGCTGAGATGACAGAAATCCTCAACTCTGGCTAACCAGGACTGATCTCTGACCAGTCCACAGTAGGATAATCTCTATATCAATCCATCATCTCTGAGACTTATGAACAACGTGTATGCCAGGCACCTTCATTCCATTTCACATTATGTCCCAGTTCTCCCAGCTGAACAGTACCACTATCTTAAAATAACCAAGGTAAAATATTACAGAGAATAAGGTGGAAAAAATCGAGAAATATTTAGTACAAAAATTTTGCCTCATCCTCTCTCTTCAACCTCAAAATCTGTCAATCTAATTTCTTCCTTAAAAACTGCATTTTCTAGCTTTTTACAAGTATTTTGACATGCTTTGTGGAGGATTTGCAATAATGTACAATGAGTTGAGCAAAATCTGACAACAAGGAGGTGAGAAATACTGGAAGGCAAGATATGAGCTAAAACCCAGGAAAAAGAGCTTTTCCATGACCTGCCATTAATTTATGACATCACTAGGCAATATTTAGTGAGGTTATGCACCAAAGTTTGCAAATAAGCTGCACAGTATTATCCCAGCATATGCCATTGATGCTATGCAAATAGAAAGAGCAGAGTCATGTCTCTAATACAACAGTCTCCCTGTCCCTACTTAGTATGAAGAAAAGCCTGAGCTAAATTAGATTCCTCCCATAGCCTTCCTATTTTTCTTAAATGGCTACAAATTTTTGCTTATTTTTGCTGAACTCTGAGATGTACTAAAAAGTACTATTTTAACATATGTACTGACTTTGTCTTGTGTCATGGTTTAGGGTCAGAGCCATCTGCTACACCTATAACAGAAGCTCTCAATGTCCCTCCCTTCTTAGTGAGAAGGAGAAAGGGAATAAGTGAGAGGCTCAGCAATTAGAAAAGGAAACTATAACATCTTTCATTAATATAATAATAATAAAATTGAATACATATACAAATATATACAAAACCAGTATTGAACCCAAGCCCCTCTGATGTTGTGTTGCTGTCACCACTGATGCTGTGGAGAAGGCACCTTGGGAATCCCACCTGCCTGCCATTTTCTGGAGCAAATAACACCAGGTAGTGTGTATGAAGGGAATTGAACCTTCACTGGTATAACAGGGCATATTTACATTTCAACTGCCATACCCACAGAGTGCAGTTGAATCCCATCACATCTGTGCCTGTAGCTCCACGAGACATACCAGCTTTCCTGACCATTAAAAAAATGCAACATAATCTACCTTAATCCACTATAAAGAAGTGGATATCAGAAATCTCCTAAGTATTTCTCTTATATTTCCTACATACCAGACAGTTTTGATGGCCACAGACTGCCAGACACATCTTAGAAGTTTCTGTGATCCAGACAGTGCTGGAAGAATGAATTTTTCCCCAGAAGGCTGTCATACATGATTCCTACCAAGATGACACTTGGTGAATACAGTAGAAGTTCAGCCCATCTCCCAGATAAAGATAAATTGTCCATACACAGCCACATAATTTATTTGATGTGCTCAAGGTTATTTTGTCTTGTCATCAGCTGCTAGCCCAGAAGGTCACAGATATCCCATAGATTATGCATCCTATTCACCAGTCACCTCCCTGCCAGGCTGTTTCTGGGTGCCTCAAATAACATTTAGACAACTGAATTGTCCTGGTGTTTACAGACCATAGCCTGAGATTCCAAAACCAGATCATTGCCTTCCATGGGGCTTCTTATCCCTAGCAATCAGGCTCTGCATTATGTTATGTGTGTTATATCATTGGTATCCTTCAAGATCAGCAATCTCACACACTGTCATGATTTCTCTGTATTTATGAGAACATATCCAGGCATTATTGCCAAAGACTTCTTTTTTATGGTAACTATATAGACACTTGAACACTTTTTCAGGGTGCAAATAGCATTCAATACTTCTCTTTTTTTTCTGATATTCATAAAAACTGGTGGAAAATAATCTTTCATGGATAAGCTTCGTGGCTGGGCGGGAAAGCTATGTGGCTTCTTTCAAACATGTCTCTGACAAGGGAGCTAAACATAGCTTGTCATTAAAGTAGTTTCAGTGTTCTACTTTTCAAACTGCAGACCCATTTTTCCCTGTAGGAAAAAAATTTTTAAAAAGGAAGAAAGTAAATGCTATATTTCTTTTATGAAAGGGCACCTTTTTAGCAGTATAATTGGGCCATAAGCATAGGGGCAAATCTGTAGGAGGAGCAATCTCTAAGACACAAAAGTAGTGCTTTAACAAAGGGATGCTGATTTTTCTCGTCTGACCTTTGCATCCTTCTTGTTATAGCAATTGATGCAAATGCAGATGATTGCATGGAGACAATTCTTTAAAATTTACACTTGCTTTTTCCATTTTGTAATGAATCCACCCTTGAAGGCTCAATTTGTAACATGACTGTAAGGTATGTACTGTTTGGGAAAGAAAAAAAAAAGTGATAATGCTTGTCAATGTTAAAACATATGTGATATGACAGGACTTGAATTAGTATTCAGCACAATAGACTTTCTTTACTGTGATAATAAAACAAATGGAACATTCTTTTTTATCCTTACAGCTAAATGTGTAACTGTAGTAATTTTAAATCCAACTAATAAATTGCAATTACTGTCTCCTTTCACTACAAGAAAGACAAGGTTGAATTGCACCATTTAGTTTAAGTTCATTTTCCATAGCATTGGTCCAGACACAAGCCTTTTTTTGATGATCAGTCTGCAACTAATGACTGCTCAAGACCCAAGTTATACCCTCACCTACTGCCCACTTGATTCTCATTCCTCACTGAGGCTCACTCTGATAAAGAGACATGATGCACAAGCAGCTACTAGACAGACTAAACCAGAGGTAAAAGATAGTCACACACTCTTTAGGAACATCTGATTTACAACTATTTACACTTACAAATCAACAGTGATTTCCCAGTGTTTTATTATCTGTTTTCAAGGAATAGTGCATCATATAAAGCTTAGCCACATGGGTATCAGGTTCTCACTAAATATCTCCTATTCCTGAGCACAGCAGAAACCAACCAAAGACACACACATCAAACCAAATCTAGTCCTCTAGTCTCAACATGTTAGCTGATGACACAAAACTGTTCCTATGCTCTGTTTCATCTGGCTGAGAAGCAGATAAGGTAGTTAATCAGCTGGCAGACCATGTCACCTCTTGTTAGAAGGTTCCTGTATCTTTTTGCCTAAAGTAAAAATAACATTTTTTTTTTTCTCAATAGGGCAACTTAATTGAGGTAATAATACATCAAGACCAACTGCACATTACACTTCAGCAACAGTGATCAGCAAATCAATTTCTGTTCACTCAGAGTAGCACTTGATGTCTCTGCTGAGGCTTCAAAGCTCTGAAAAAAAAAAACCAAACAAACATCTTCCAGAATACTCAGGATGAAGGCTGTGGCTGGAAATTATATTCAAGGGGGAAATGCAATTATTTAGAACAGGGGTCCAGCTTGTCTGTGCCGGAAAGCCAGTGTCTGTGGGGGTTGAATCAGGTAATGAAGTGAAGTACCCCGGAAGGTTAGGACCATTGCAACACTGGCAAATGGTTCTTCCAGAAAAAGCAGACCACTGTCTTTTCTACACATATAAATACATGTAAGTATATGTTTATTTTTCTTTTAAATGCCTTCTGAAACAAGGCATGTCACTGCATTCATTTCCATTCCTCAAGTGCTGAAAGGAAGAGAACAAACAACGTGACAGATGTTATTCCTATTGCATAAAGTGCTGTTGGAAGACATTCAGATACTAAGTGATAATGTCTATAAAAATCTCAATAGAATAGACTTCACAGTAGATCTCACATGTAAAACACAGCCTAGCAAGAAAGGCTGGTCAAGGTCTCCTTTGCTTGCACTGCCTGCTCCCCCCTGATTTGAGGTGGAGTGGTCCCATGCATCAAGGACTGATGCATCCTGCTCCAGGAATGCATCCATGTGCACAAGAAGTTGCACATGGCATGGGAGCTGTGGGTGGTATTAGGAGCCTGTCACCTGGAGAAGGTCAAATAGTGATTTTCTCACTTCCACCTGAGGCATGATGACTTGGAGGGAAAAGCATTTCACAAGGCTCTGGAGAATCAGACTCATCTGGTGTCCCTTATTCAGAAAGGAGTTTTCCTTCAGCCTCTGTTGAACACTTTTGTGCATCATATATTAGAAGCAAAACAGGGCTGGGAGACAGAAGAGTCTTCTTATTAGACAACTAGAAAACAATAAAACTTTAAGGCACAGAGGCTTCCCTTCTCTTCCTATCCCCAACAGGAGCCACAGCTTCAAGGAAGCACAGACAGGAAAAAACTGCTTTAAGTTTAAATTTCTAATGTTAATCAAGAAGATTATTTCAGAGTAAAGGTGGCTGGTATCTGCAGAGCCAATAAGGAGTGTTAGCAAAAGATATTAAGATTAACAGAGTGAAAGCCAAGTAATTAATCACTGGAAGGACATGGACACTGCTGGGCAAAGGAGGAAAATCAAATATGACATAGATCCCAGATCTTTTTAGTATGCAGCAAGATTTTGAAAGCTATTATCTTGATTTGTCTTTTGAAAGCTATTATCTTGCTCTTTTTATGAAGAGAAATGCATTTAATTATTTTATTTTGTTGAGAGGAAATAAATGCTTGTATTGAAATCAATCTTTCAAATTAGTGAGGTTGATTTTGTTTAATCTTCTTGCCAAACCCCACATAAACCCAATAGGGCTGATTTTTCTATTGAAGTCAACAGAAAAACCCTGTAACAGTTTCAGTGGGAAGAGGATTAGACTCTGAACCAGGAGGAAGAACACTGCTCACTCACCTGTCCCAAGCACTGCTCCTTCTGCAAAATTAAATTCATTAAAAAAATTAAAAATTCATTTTTAAAGGACCTAACCTCAAGATCCTGAACCTTCCCTTTCTGTTAGGAGAAAAAGAGCACAAAAAAAATATTTCATTTTTTTTTCATTTCATTTTTTTGTCCCAGGCATATTTCTGAGTATTTTCACTACATTTCAGCTGATCAATCTCAGTCTGCAGAAGTGACAATTCACTCTTTAAAATGAATAGATGAAAACGAGGCACAGCTAATATGCATTTCATCAGAGATGTTTGGCATACTTTCCCTTTAGATCTTAAATAAATATAATCCAAAAAGTTCCTCGTCCTCCTTTTCCAAAAAGCACAATTTATCATCTCAAAACATCTCTTCACTGCTGTCTTCCAGCAAGATCTATGTTACCTTACAGTGGCTGAGAAACTCAGCAGTCTCCAAAATTTTACACCTATTCAGTTCAGTCCCAGGCACTTCAATGAATCAAAAAAACATAACTTTCAGAAAGATAACAGTTTCCTCAGTAGGCTGATTTTAGTGGGTGAATAAGAGAAGACATGTCTTTTCAAGATAATGGGAGGTTAGTTTTACTAAGTGTTTTACTGTCAACCTGTTTCTTAAATGTGTATTTTAGTATTTTTCTGTTCCCATGATTGTGAGGCTAATGCTTCATTCCTAGCAAAAATATCTACATTAATTGTAAAGCAAATCAAGCATTTGCTGTAGGAAGAAGAGATAAGGAATGACTCCAAAACAAATAAATTATTTAAATTAAAAAAATAATAATAATAAGGTGTTAATTGTGGTCTTATTCACATACCTGTGTGACTGATCTTCAGGACAGTTTGTATGAATTAATTACTGTGCACATCCAAAAATGTTGGGTTTTTTTGCTTTTTGTTTTTTTTTCAAATATAAGAGCTATTTCTAAACTCTGTCATAATAATATTTTAAATATTTTTGAAATACATCTGAAAAGTAGGTATTACATGGAGGACAAGTTTCCCCCATACCTAATGGAAAAACCTTGATTTAGTAGTGATAAGTCCAGAAGTGTCTAAAGGATAAAAAGTATTTGCACACTCATTCATCCAGATTTAGATGATGTGTGAAACAGACTTTAATGTGTGAAACACCTCCCCTTCACCTCTGTCCCCCAAATAGCCTGTAATTTCAGAGCACAGAGAAGATTCTAGGATCTTGCTGATCTTTGTCTGCAAACCTGGGGAGTCACAGAAAAGAATGTCCTTTAGAGTGTGCCCCCTGCTCACTGTACCCACAATTTTCATTTGCTTTAGCAAACTCTCACTGCTCAATACCAGGAGACTCTTTCTAGAGGCAGAACTAGCACAAAAAACTGACTTGAAAAGAGCCTTCAAGTTTCTGAGATAATCAATAGGAACAAACACCTTTGGGCCATAAAGATGAGATTAAAGTTGCACAATGCAGCAAATAGGATGCAAGATCAAAGTGATTTATGGAGTCTCCCAACCATGTAGCAGTGAGAGCCAAGCCCTTTCCTTCCAAAGCAATTTGCTGCTTTTTTTTGCCATTCCCATTGACCTCAATACCCAAACTCTGTGAGGTTCTCTGTCCCAGAGTTGGTACTCAACATAACTCAGTGAAGTTGTCTGTATTTACAGGAGGGGAGAGCAGAAACTGGGGAAAAAAGGTATTTCTAGGACCATGACAGAAGAGGTGGGGTAGGAAATGGTATGCAAAACAGTTGCATCTATGCCTTGCTCAAAGGCATTTCTGTCACTAGATTCAAGGCAGATTCATTTCCCATTCTGCAGCATTTATTGCTTTGCTGTGACACCTCTTGTTCTGTGGTATTTTTACCTAAATTTTCATCAACATTATTTCAAGAAGAATGGTAAAAAGATGTCGCTGAGCTCTACAGCATTCAGTGTTTCTCAGAAATACTTTTTATGCAGAGATTTTTTTTTTCATGCTAAAAATATAATATAAATTCTGATAAAATGTTTAGTAAAAGGACTGCATGGAATATAGTGCCTATACCTTTGATCTGAAGGTACAAAAAAGGAAGAGAATTGTATTGTTAGGCTGCCTTTTATCAGTGAGAAAGAAATAGACACTAAAATACTTATCATCTAATTTTTGGCACCTCAAAATGACATGTCTAAGCTACTCATCCTTGGCTCCCTGAAACTGATGGAGAAAAATATGCATCTCTACAAGCATGAGCCATCTCATCCCAAGGTATGGGTAGAGCATATCCCAAGCAAAAAACCTTCTTTCACATACAAAACATAGCTCACCCTAGGGAGTTATTACCTCCTTCCATTGAGATTAGGGGAAAATTACCAGGTAGATTCTATTTAAAAGATGATCTGAACATCAAAAGTCACAGAAATCTTCTGAAAATACAAAGAATCACAGAAATCCAAGGAAAGGAGAGTGATGTCTCCTGTTTATTCCAGTGCTGATGTGCATTTCCCCTCCCATTTCAGGCACAACTCAGACCATCATCTGTTCCTGATCTGTTCTGTAATCCCTGAGCTGTGGAGTTAAGTGGAGAAGAAAGGGACATTGCTTTCTACTTTTCCTGTATTTCTTCTCAGTGTCAGTTATAGGTTGATAAAAGGAGAATTTAAGAGTTACAAATCAACTGGTTAGGGACTTTGATGATTCAAGTTTAAAATTATTTAAGCCAGACATACATGAGTGGGATTCATCTCATTCTGCTTCATCTGTCTGCCTTTCATGCATGTAGCTTAACACAGAAGTAACACACAGAAACATAGATGCATGTAAAGCATGAAGGAGAATGGAGAAATAAAGATAAGTACCTAAGGGAAAAGCTGGCAAATTTTAAGGAAAAATAAAAAAAAAAACTTTTCACTAAAAAATGTCCAAGTAGGCTCTCCAACATATTTGACTTCTCCCTCTGTACAGACATATTGATGTTAGAAGTCAAATGTAATTTGGTTTTGCATCTGGGAGAAAACCAGGACTTGATGTGTGTCCTCAGAAGCTCTTATATTTTTCTCTGAAAACTCTGCAATCCTTTTTTTTTTAACCTAAGATATTTTAACTTCTGAGTCAGAAAACAACATGAGATTTCCTCCTCCAATGTAGCCAACAGAAAGTTTAAGAAACACAGCAATTTCATGCCCAGCAGAGTTAACAAAACCTGGTTTCTCAGAGCTTTGCATCATCTTTGGAGCTATCCCAGCTTCCTCCCTTGTACCCTGCATGGCGCTGCTCCAGCAGAACTCTTTTGTCAGGGTAGTGCTTTGCAGGATATGGAGCCAGGTTAGGACCAAAAGTTTCAAGAAAATAATAGAAACCTTGCCAGTTACAGACTTGCCATAGTGTTTATTTACTATTAAGCTTTAGATCACAACCGTGGCTACCTAATAAAACAAACCAGAGAAGCAGTTTGTTTACACTCATAAAGCTGTTACCATTTATTTTCTGTATAATTATCTGTGTTTTGAAACTCACAGATGGAGTCCCTACATTTGAGTTCCTAGAGGTCCTGGGGATTCCCAGATTGTATAAGATCTGTTCATGTCAAATCATTATTGGCACCGTGCTGTGGACTCTGCTGGGAACTGGCTTTGATGGTTTATCAATATTGTGAAACTAAGGAAAGATCTCCTGCTGTGCAGCATCCTCCTACCAAGGAAGCTCCAGGAGGCAGTGATTTAAATTAGCTGCTGGCTACTTTCTCTTTCCAGTGTATGCATCTTTCAGAGGCCACTTGCTCAACAGAGATCACCACCAGGTTCCCTACCATCCAAGGATGAATATTCATGGTGTTCCAGACTTTCCCTCTCCCACCTCACTCCAGTATTTTCAAAGTGTCTCTTCAAAACAGGTTCTGTCATATATGGTCTTCCACTCCAGCAGGGTGTCAAGATAAAAGAGGATGTCACAGCATGAAACTACATATTGGAAAAAAGTCCCAGAAGAATTCAGCTGCCAGAATCCAAAAGGCCCAAGACACAGCTTCCATTTTTGTGCTCTCTAATAAGCCCCTTAGACAGAAACTGATAACCCAGAAGGTAAAACTATCATGTACTTTTCTCTAGGTTATCACCTTTTGCCATATCTCTGGGTATTAGCTATCTCAGCATATGTCCCAGTTGATGCAAAGCATCTTTGAAGGTCATATCTGGACACCTCCCAGTGTGTTTTCTTACTGCAAAATGACAATGTGCAAAACAGAAAAGCTTGGATGGGCTTTTGTTAGTCCTTTGAAAGAATGCGGATCTCCTGCCTGCTAGTCTATTCTCTGAATGTTTTCCCACAAGAATTGCAAGCTTGCCTTTAGTCCATTTCATACTCTGATGAATATTTTTCAGACCTGGATGAGCTAGTTATCTGGCTTTGGAGCTTCTTCACCCTATTTACTACAGAATTACTAAAAAAGGGGGCAGTTCAGGATGCCTTGGGTATCACCCCATTTTGGACACTGGATAGACCTAAAATGGATATAGGAGTTGAAATCATGCCAGCTCTGTTTTGCAAAATAGCAGCTGGCTTTTAGAAAATAAAATAGCACATTTCTTTGCTTCAGGTGGCAAGTGATGTAAAAATGTTTCTATGGGAATGTACCATTCACGCCCTTTAGACTAACACTTATTTTGTTTATGCTGCTTCCATTTCATGTTGTTCTTTCCATTATTTCATGTTAGTTGAAGTCGCTGGCAGGTGAATTGATGTGTTTGTTCACAAATTATCAAGAAGAGTCCTCTGTGATTTTTTTCCTGAAGAAGAAATGGAAGGTAGATGAAGACCAGGGTATTTTTGAACGAAAAAGAAAAGTAGTGATGTACATTCACTGTACATTCTGGCAGACACTGTTTTTCTTAGTAAGACAAAACTACTTGGAACAAGCTACTTTCCAGGTTTAAGCTACACTTGAACTTGCCATGGTGAGCACCATCAGTGCTGGCAGCAGCCTACATCTCTCTCTGCTAAGAGAACTGGACTGCCTGGAAGGAGAAGACCAGATTTCATATAGCTGATCCTGCTCTTCCCTCCCTAAGTGATCTCAAAGGGAAGGAAGCAGATTATGATTCATATAACCTAAGTAAGAAGGGATTTAGGGGCATCTCAAGGCTATGATTATCCATTCTTAACATATGTGGGCAGCTGCTGGGTAAGAGCCTGATGATGAAGACCCAAAGCTTAATCTCTGGCACTCAATATACTCTCTTATCCCATACATTTCACTGGTTGAGCAAAAGAAGAGCACAAGTAAAACCACAGACACCCAGGTCCACTCCAACTCTTGCTGACATCACATCTGAATGTCAAACATCAAAGATGCTTCTGATTTCCTAAAAAGAAGAAAAGTTGTGGAATATTTTTGCTAATCATTCTGTTCACTTCTAAACTCCTCCACTGCCAGGTGTACCACACAATAAACTTTGACACTGCTGATAAAACAAGCAAACTGCCTTCAGATTAAAATACTGGAGGGCTCCCAGTGGATGCATGATGGAGCCCTTGCTGAAATACATATGACATAGACATACATTCCTGCTCAGTGAAAGCTAATACCAAAATAATAAATTAAAGATGCACTTCATATTCTCTACTGACTGCCTAATAAGTTAAATCACTTTTAAAAGTCTTTATTTACAAATCCCATGACTGGCCTGAAAACTTTATTCTGTACCTTTGCATTCCACTGGGAGCTGTACCAGGCCTGGAAGTTTATCTTTGACAGAGAACTGCCAGCTTGGGCTTGGTGGCTGATGAAGAGCAACAGAATCTCCTGAGCAACAAAAATCTCTCCTAGGAAACTGCATTTCTTATTGTTAGGAGGATATTTAATTGCTGATTGAAAATAAAATCTTCAGAATTCTCAAGAGATTTCTCAAATCAGAAACAAAGAAAAAAGAGTTCATCATTAAAAGGTGATTTTTTTTTTCCTTCATATTTACTCTTTCCTACTACATTTTAAAATTTAGCATACTTTTATCTTTAGTTTTATGGTCCAAAACTGGGGGAAACTGAACTTCTCCCATGTGCTTCAGAACACCTACAGTCTTCCAAAAATCTTTTTCTTTTTTTAAGTAAGGAAGATACTAAGAAGAGTCACAAATTCTATTCAAACCAGACAAAACTGTAGTTATAATATTCTATGCATGCTGTGAATCTGCAGATCACTGCAAAATAATCCATCATGATTACTTTTATAGCCTCAACAGTACTAAGAAATTACTTGCATTATCATTGTTTTACCAAGTGGAGGGAGTTCACTCCTAGGTTTCACTTGCTTCTGTGTAACTTAAATTAAATGTTAATTTAGATATTACAGAAAGTACGGAAGGTACTGAGTACAATATCAAATTTTTGTGAAGAAAATCATCTGTCTTCTGCATCCAGATACATTACCCATTGTCCCTTGTGTAAACTGCTTGAGGCAGAGACAAGCATGAACACAGAAATTATGAAGCTGGACCCATTTAGATGAATTACTGCTTGGAAACCTTCTTCCATCTTAGATTCAGATGTTTTAGTAGTCAATACAGCAGTCATAAGATTCCAAAGGGAAGTGAAAATGATGGAAGGATTTGAAACTAATTCTTCTGAGCTTTATTATGCAACCCTCAGACAGCTTCTGAAGAAAAACAAATCAATCAGCAAGCTTGAAGAGTAGGGAAATTACTAATTTTAAGGGGATGGAAAAGACATAGAAAAGAGAATGGAGGTAAAATTGAAAGCAAAAGAGATTCCAAATATATTTTTAAGGATATATTTCAAAGTTGCCTTAGCAGATTTTTCAAGGATGAGGTAGAGGGAGAGACCTGAAATGCTGCATATGGAAATGTAGACATTTAAAACCTAGAAATAAACAAGAGATGCTGGTAAGTATCTGCTAAATGTTATTGGCAATTACTAATATTTCAGCTGAGAGGGGGAAAAATAAAAATAAAATGTTTTCTCCTGTTTCTCTAATGGCCAAATCCCCACAGCTCAGACAACAGTGTCAACATCTGTTGAAACTGTGAAAGTTTAGCTAGGAAAATGATTCTGCTTTGTGATTCAGTAGTAGAAACCTCAAAGCATCAGTACACAAACCAAAATGAGGCATGGCAATGTTTGTCAGCACCAGTTTGTTTCATTTAATTACGTTAATTTCCTTCTAATGACTGTAATTTCATTCCTTCCACTAAGCAGCTTACTCTTCAGGAGGGTTCAAACACCAGCTATCAACCTTGCAGGTTATCAGGACAAATATCTTTGTCATATGCCCAGTAATTTTCATGTGGACAGGAGGTTTATGTAGTTATAAAGAATTAGAATCTCTTCTCATTTGTCAGAGAACTGTTCCTTCTTTCCTCTGTCCACTGCCCATCCCTTTCTTATTCCTTGATTAACCATTTTGGAAATGCTTTATTCTCTAGATATTCTTTATTTCCAGAATGAAGCAAAACATTTCAGAAGCTCAGAAGTGCTTTGTCCTAAAATACTGTAAACTGACACATCCCTATTATGTCTCCTTTACTTCATGACAGTCCTGTTATTATTTCACAGAGGTTCACTTATGCAAATTTACAAGGGGAGGAGGGTTAAAAAGGACTCTCATGATCCACCTCACATGTTGTAGGTACAGCAGCTGATCTGTCCACCACTCCTATAAAGCTGTAGGATCCAGCTATGGACTTTTCAGTCTTGATAGGATTTGTTCACCCTCAGATCAATGCTGCTTGCACTCCAAAGCTGTCTAGAAGCCATGCAGCTTCACATTTGTTAATAAAAATTTGTGATAAATTAAATTAAATTATTAAATTGTTGATAAAAAATTGTTAATAGGTTACTGGCACTGAAAAACTGGTGAAACCAGCCTTGAGGAAGTCAAATTCATAAGCCATTTTCTATGAAGTTGGGAGCTTTGTTTGAGAAGCATGAGGTTTTCCAAAAATATCCTGGGTGGGATATTCTAATTGACCTTAGTGCAAGTGCAGGAAAGAAATTCAAGACTGTCTTACAGAGCCTGCTGCACAGATTATATAGCTTTCTATGAGATCACAGGATTTCCCATTCAGCAGAAGATGGAAAATTGATAGTGAACTTGCACGTCCTCACAACCTAAGTACAAATCTGCACTTAAAAGATTTTTCTGAAATCAAAGGATCAAGGAGTAAAGAAAGTATAGATAATTTTAAGCTGCTCGTTGGAAATGCATTTTTATCTGTTTACCTGGTGATTTTGACATTGTCTAAACCCAGCACTTACTGGAGTTCAGTTACAGATGGATTTTCTACCTGTTTCAGATGCTGGAAACTGTACATAACAATTGTTCAGCACAAATCCCTAAAAAGCTACATTAAAGTAAAATTGATCTTTTTTTCAGTCTGCCTTCAGGCCTTACTTTGTTTTTCTTTACTCTCTGAGTTCCCTTATATTCAATATTACCATGATATGTATTCACACAGCAGCTTGTCCATCAAATTGATTCATGATACAAAACAGAGTAAATAACCAAGTGATAATTTGCAATCCTTAAAAAATGCCCTGCCAAGGACTCAAGCCAAAGTCTCACTGTTGGTAAAGGGAGCCTTTCTACTTTTATCAGTTAAATGGAAACTCAACTCTTAGTTTATTGATTGTAGAGAGAGACCTATGGCCAGTGTGAAAAAGTACAGGTCTAACCCTGCAAGTGACTTTATTCTAAGACATTTTCACATATAAAATTTACAGGTTTTTTTTCAGCCAGAAATGGTCTGTTGATTAAAACATACCAAGCCAACATTTAGTCACTCAGTCTTGTATAGCAGAAAAGAGCAAAAAGGTTTCATCAACAGATGATAGGATTACAATCTTAGTACAGAAAGTGCCCTAAAATTAAATGGATCAAAGGGAATACCCATTTACTTGGCTGTCTATATCTCCTACCCTCACTAAAGGGGTCTATCAGAAAACAGGGGAGGGTCTATTTAGAAGGGTTTGTAGTGACCAGACAAGGGGCAATGGCTTTAAGCTAGAAAAGGGTAGATTTAGGTTAAAGACATTAGGAAAAAGTTCTTTAATATGAGGTTGATTGATCACTGGAATGGGTTTCTCAGAGAGGTGATGGAAGCCTCACCCCTGGAAACATTTAAGGCCAGGCTTGATGGAACTCTAAGCAACCTGACATAGGTGGAAATGTCCCTGTTTGTTGCAGGGGGGTTGGACTAGATGATCTTTGGAGATCCCTTCCAACACAATACATTCTATAATTCTATGATTCAAATGAAATGCAGTAGAAGTTGAAACAGGACAAGTTCATATTCTCTTCACATAAATCCAGGACACATGTGAAAAGATTTTATGGGTCTATACAGAGCATCTCAAAGAAAAGGAATTATAGGAGAACTCACCTGTCATCACTTTTACCTTGTAGAAAACAATGTTATGACAGCTCAGATTTATGAGCTTGCAACTCTTCAGTGCCAAAACTGATTTCCTCTGATGCTTGCCAACAATGTTCACAAGTCACCCCTGACTCAATGTGTAAAGCAGTTATACCCCAGGGTACTGAACTTTGGCTTGATCTCAAGATTAATAAGGCCATTGTTTTGGACAAGAGGTTGTCCCCCTCACAGACAGCAGAAAAGACAACTACATCCCATTTAACTCAAGTCAGGACTGCAGTTTCAGATAAGTTATCACTCCTTGACAACTTTCAAATCAATTGTCTGCCATTATTACCTTTGGATTATTATTTTTAATCCTGATTATTAGGTATTAATAGCTATCTGTCACTACCTATCTGGTAAGGAAGCCTCCCTAAAGGAAATAAAAACTGTTCTACATATTTCAGATGTTAGAGGTAAGAGGTGATGCAGTTCAGCATAGGATATAAAAACACACTAGGTGAAGAATATATTTCTCCTTTCATGCATTCCTGCTAGCAACTGACAATGCCACTCTGCTGCCTGAACTTTTTGTATTCTTTCTGATTAGCTGAGGAGACTCACAAGAATTACATTCTGTGATAGAAGATTGCTTCCTATACAGCCCAGTTCTAGACATTTAATTTAAAACCCAAGCAATAACACTGTCCCAGTTAAAATATAGAATTTGCATAGTCCAAGCAAGTTCCTGCTTCAGAGATTGATACAGCCTTGAGACTGACAGACAGAAACACTGCACACAGATGCTTTTGTGCAGGCATCCATTCCAAACAGCAGATACCATGTGATGCTCTGCAGCAAGGTCTTCACCTGCTAACACCTTCTCTTTCTAAGTCCATCAGTCCTTGTGTGATGAGGGCTCTTAACATACCTTTAAAAATTTTCTTCTCCATAAGGTATCACTATAAAGTAATGTTAATCACCAAAATCATTCAAAACCAGAGGTGGGTGATGCTCTGTAAATCATGTTACTCACCACCTTCTTCTGATGCCACATAATTATAACTAATCACCAGATAAACATCTCTAATAGTTACTGACCTGACCTATCTGTAATACTGTCCAAAGGCAATAATCCAATAGTTCACATCTGAACCTCTTTTTCACCAGTTAAGTTGCTTAGCTCCTATCCTGCCCCCACAGTTAACAGAGAAGAATGATCAACAATCTAGTTGGATCAATCAGTTTAAACTCTGGAAACAATTGTCATGTCTGCTCACTGACCTTCTTCTTTAGAAAAATGACAATTCCTTCAGGATTTTCTTATACAGTCCTTTTTGGTTTGTGGTTTTTGGTTTTGTTTTGTTTTTTATTTCTCATTCTTGGACCTATTTTCTGTTTATCTCCTACATACTCTCATTTTCCTTTACAGATGAGTATCAGTACTCCAACTGAGGTCTCACTGGCTCTGTGGAAAAACATATATTTATTTCCACATGCTTTACACATCTCTCTTTTGCTAATACATCCCCAGAAAGAATCCAGCTTGTACTTCACTCCAGCTCTCAAATGCTTTTTCACAGAACAGCTGCACTGGCAGATATTTGTCATTTTGTAGAGGTTTTTACATTTTGATTTTTTAGCCACAGTTCTTTGCTCTTTCTTCATTTGAACTCCATCTTGTTGATTTTACATCACTTCTCCAATATATGTAGATCATTTTGAATTAAAATCCAGCCCATCAAAGTGTTTTCAGTTCTTAACTAATTTTGTTTCAGTTTAATAGATTATGAGGTTTTGTCATATTCCATCCTCAAAGTCATTAATGTCTATACTGAGTAAAACAGACAGACCTCTGCAGGACTCCACTTAAAATGTGATGCTAATGGAGTAATTTTTATCAATTTCTAGAGAAATTTTAATGTAATTATTCATGTAACTCATTGTTTCATTTGCAGTGTATTTCCTTAAATTGCTTATGCAAGACAGTGCCAAAAATCATACTCAGGTCAAGATATATCACATCTATTACTTCCCTTTAATTAGATAAGTCAATGATTTATCACATCTTCTTTTTGACTAATCCATATTAGCTGGCACGTATCAGCAAATCATTCTCTGTATGGACCTTTAAACTGCTTTAATCACTAGCTCACCCTTTTTTAGCTGTCAAAGCACAGCTAAAACACACCCCAAAAAAAATGCCCAAAATGAAGTTTTCCATGTGAATTTGAATGGGCACAAATGGATCCACTAAGGCTCCATTTTGACAAATTAACCCATCCCATAATCTAGCAGAAAAATGAAAGCAATAGAGCTTTTCTTTCTGTCTGGTTAAAAAGATGCAAGTAAAATAGCAAATGAAAGACATTACTGGCATGCAGTATGTTAATAGAATTAGCATTTTCAGGCTAAGCCTATTATCTCTGCAGTTCATTCTGACAGTCTTAAAAAACTATAAAATCTTATCTTCTTTAAATCATGCATTATGCAGTGGTTATATAAGATTTAAGCACCTCAAGTTTTTCTTTATCAACAAGTCTTGAGGACTAGTACCACTCAAACTTTTTCCCACAGAATATTTTTCCTCTGAAAAAAATGTTTTGACAAAATAGGACCTTTCTGAAGGTATTTATCACTTGCAGTGAAATTTCATTTTGAGATAAAAAAAAAAAAAAAAAAGAAAAAAATCAGTCCTCTCTAGACCATTCTGCCAATCCAGTTCTTTCAATCATTTTCAAAATACAAGGTTTGAATTTTCAGCTTGAAATGGCATTTGATTTTTCAATGTCATGGTATTAAAAAGAGATAGTTACTCAAACTATTCCACTGTTAGCACTAAACTGAAACACAAGCTGAGCTAGACACCACCTTTACAAACCTAGGACAATTAATTGTTAAAAGTATAACTCTATAAGCTCTTTAAATTGTTTACTTTGATTTTCTACTATTATTGATATCCTAATTAGCCTTTGTCCTTTGAGATAGATTCCATCTTCAAACATCTTTTGCTTCTTGCAAAGAGGACAGGGTTCTCAGCCACCAATGAAGCCAAGAGCTCTGCAGAAAATTTCACAGGGATGGATTTACACACAAAGGAGTGAAATATCTTGTTTGCATGACACCAAGTCCAGATTTGTAGTCAGAGGGAAAACATTATTTTATTGCAATAAGGTAAAGTTAAAGCCATAATTTCACATTAGGAAAGGAACTTACAAGTGTAAAAACCTAAAATAGAAAGTGATTCTCTAGACTTCATTTAACAATGATGTATTCCTCTAATTACTTCAGTATCTTAAATAATTTATGAAACAAATAATGCAAACCCTATTTACCATTCCACCTCATAAGCAGGTTCCTGTAGACATCCCAGCATCACAGCTCTTTTTACTGTTACTCAATGGCTGCCAAAAAAAATTATTTATTCTCTCTGCCATATGTCAAAGAGGCCTTGACTAGTCTCTCTCAGCTGGTTTTCACCCTCATGGAACTTGGCTGTCTGCAACTACTCTTCAAGATGCCATGTGAAAAACAGTAAGAAACAACAAACTATCCCATCTGCCCCATCACCTTGTTCTTGGGCAGTATCTTGTTCTTTGCTGTCTTTCTTTCTAGTATTTTTTCTTTGTATTCTTCTCATGACTTCTATTTTCAAGATATTTTTTCATGCTTAAGAAACTATGGTACATCTAACTTATTATATCCAAAACCTTTGTCTCCCAGTGAACACTATAGACAACCTACACATGACTTGTTAATTAAATTAGGATGGGTCTGGCATTAAGAATGGCTTTATCAAGTCAATTATTATTATCAATTATTTCCCCTATTATTTTTAGGAGCTCTGCTGTTACATTCTTCTGAATTCATGCTCATAACATGAAGCTTTTCAGCCAGCAGTTATTCTGACCAGCAGATGAACAACCCAATGTATATAAACATATAAACTTATGCTCCTTCACACATGTTTGCATAGCTGAACCCTTAGGCACTCAAATGACAGCTTGCATCTGCAACTACCTGTCTTTCACATGAACTAGGAAGACCTGCATAAATCATGAGACTTGAAACACAACAACCAAATACCTTATGAGTGCTTCACTGGTTTGATTGAGAAATTATTTCCAGCTATATTCACCAAATAAACTTATTTACCAATAAGATAAGGGTTCCTGAAGTGTAGAATTAAATATTTCCAACACAGACCTTATTCTTGATTCCATTTAAAGAAAGAACAGTGGCTTTCATTTTCACAGAAAAGCTGAAATATACATTAAACAAAAAAATAGCTGACTGGCAGCTATTTTTAAAAGGCAAAGACTAAAACACAACTTTTGATTTCCTGTTTCAAGTGGGTGGAATTAATTTTTCATTTGAAATGTTTTCCATTCAGTCACTAGCAAAATCTACCTAATGCTATTGCAATTATAAATTGATTCATTTCCATGCTGCTACTATTGACACTCATTTATGCAGCCTGCACAGGAAAAATAATAAATGCACTTTAAAATAAGCTGTTGCAGTTTAAGCCTGAATAAGAAATCAGTCAGGTAACCAACACACTGAGCTGTTAAAGGTAAAATACACAATTACTGCAAATAAGATTTTAGCAAGAAAATATTTCACCATATTTATTTGAGATTCTAATGACTGCTTAAACAACCTTTTCTGAGTATTGGGGTTTTTTTCATACCTACTGCAATGTAATTATGGTGCTGGCTGCCAAATGTGAGTGAATCACAGGCACTGGATTCAGAAGTTGAGACTTTCCCAGTCAAGCAGCTCACCAAAGTCATTCACACCAGACATGCCCATATCAGAGGGCACTCCACCAAAGTGCATATTAAGACCATATTGTCACTTCTTGGACTAGATGATCTTTCAAAGTCCTTTCCAATTCAATTCCTTCTATGATTCTTGAAGAAAGCAATCAGCACACAAGGTTTATGTGTAATATGTAATATGGAATTTCTCAGATGCTTTTTGGTTTATTTCTCTTTTATAAACCCTGCATTAAGTTATGGTGAAATGATAATTCACAATCAATTTTACAAGACAGATGCTTTCCAAGTTGCCCCTAAACCTACTCCTACACACCTCTCAGAAGCTGTCATGCAATGTTTGTTGCAATAGCTGTTTCCCTGTGGATTGTGAAGGACAGCAGCACAATCTTGATCTGTTTTTTTAAGAATCAGCATGCACAATGCACACTTTGCTGTGTGCTCAATCTACATCCAAGGCTAACTCATTCACCAGGCCTAATAGGGAAAATTAAATTTACTGCAACTTACCAGCAATGAAGGCAGTGAAAATGATGCTGGTGAAATGTGTTTCTGTAACAGAAGATTCAGTGAGATAACACTAGAGCAATAAATTTGCACAGGTAACCAGACTGAAATATGGAGAGTTTAGGACTAGAAAAGCCAATTTCTGATGAATTTTGTACGTGCACTTATATCCCTCTCTAGAAAAGTGAAAAAGCTGAGCATGAAAGGCATCTTTTTCTAATGAAGCTCAACTTCTTTACTTAGCAAGAACATACCCAGGGTCTTGTAGCTTTTATAATCATCTTGTGGAAGAGTACCAAATTTCCTCTCATTTAAACCAAACAAGCAAAATGTGACAGAGCAGAAAAAGAAAACAAGACTTGTACACTTGAGACTCCATGTGAATGGAAATTCTACTGATGGCATTAAGGGCCCTCTGGAAACTTTTGAGAGCTTACTGTCCTAGAAATGTGCACTCCTTCACCCAAGCACTTGCACAAGAATGTTTATGTCTCACCCATTCTGCTGCTTTGCCAGTACTTTAGTGATTTTGTGAAGATAATAATCCTTCTCTGCTTAATTAAAGTACCTCAAAGGAGAATTCAACTAGAATGCCAGTGCTGCAAGAATGCTCAAGTGCCTTGAAGGTTTGATGAGTTGACAGCACATGAGCTTGGAATGAATTGTCCATATAAGTCACTTTGATGTATTTAATGAGTGGAAGCATTATTAGAAGCAAATAGTATAGGGACAAGTGCCCATTCCTGAAACTTGTTTAAACAAAAGAGTGCTTTAGCCTGCTGAACTGATATTTCTTATTTCACATTATTGATATTGCTCAGCAATCATCACCCATTCATTATTTGTATTTTATGTGAGAATTATGGGTATAGCATGGATCTAGGGGGTAAAACTGAAGAACACAAACTACTGCAGTTGAATAAATCTTTGTTGTCTTCCCTTGTTTTGATAACAAGTATTTTATACAATCTTGGTTTTTTATGTAATTTACCTGAAGGTGCTTCAAACACTGTAAATTCCAGAAATGTTGAACTGCAGGAAAGCATCAACAGCCCTTCATTTTGTCACACTGGTTTTCTCTTGACTACTGTGGCATAATCACTACTGATTAAAATCAAAGAAGTCCTTCAGTGTTTATTTCCTTGTGTGACTGCCTCTATTCACTAGTAAAATGTTAATCTCCCTCCACCACCTTTTTCCTGAAATAGAGAAGAATTACAAGTCCCTATAAGCTACTTCAGAACCAAAGAAGTCTTTCTTCCCTCTGTCTCTGCAAGGATTGTCCTTGTCACATCAATTATCAATGCCAATGCCCTCTTGAGTTTCCTGAGTCTTTTACAAGCTCCCTGGCAGAATAGGCAGGTGCAGACATTTTCTGATATTATAAAACAGGGTAATGTTGTCAGAAAATGGTAGCAAATTCCCCTGCTAGCTTACTGTATGCCACAGTAGCATCAAGCAGAAGCTGGGGAAGCTTTTAGGGGGTTAGACAATGCTTGTTTACAAATATATCAAGATCTATGCTCACAAATATATCTAAAAAGAATCTGAAGAGTTGGCAATGCAAACTATATCATATTTCCCTCTTTCCAACCACCTTCAAGCCACTTTGCCATTCATTTAAGCTTACACTGCTGTATGGTGTCATATGCAGGGAGGTGAGGACTCATGAATTTCAAGCATACACCTCTGGGCCTCCAGCTGCAGATGAATCCAAGTCATCTATATATTTTTTCCCATGTGTCTTGGGCATTCAGGGGTATCTAAAAAAGCATTACACACCCACATCTAGGCACTTGAGTCACTTGTCTCACATGTAGATATTTTACAATGTACAGCATCACATCACACGATTTGGCTGGTTTGGGATTTACACTTTAAGGACGTGTTTTTAACTGCTGACTTCAATGTACCAGTGCCTTTCAAAGGATGGTGGATTACAACATGTCTTGAAATGCCTGGCTGGACTCAGGCCTGTGAGAACAACTTTACCAGAAAGCATCAGCAATGTGTGTTGAACCATTTAATCACAAACTG
Source organism: Corythornis vintsioides (assembly GCA_025447755.1). Classification (NCBI taxonomy): domain Eukaryota; kingdom Metazoa; phylum Chordata; class Aves; order Coraciiformes; family Alcedinidae; genus Corythornis; species Corythornis vintsioides. The sequence goes on along the minus strand of JAOEGS010017352.1, from coordinate 16,185 downwards.
GCCTTTCAAATTCCCATAGGCAAGTCAGGAGCCCCGTGATAAGCTCACAATCCACTTTTGCACATCCTCACACACACCACAGGCAGGGGGAAGTCCACAGCTCACAAAAATCACTTTCAAGCTAGACCTAAATATCAAGCTATTCCTGCAGGCAATGGTCTGGCAGTAGCTGCCTGCCCAGCACACACACAAGCTGCTGAGCACTTGCCCAGGGTCACAGGCAGACAAGTCCCCAGCTACTTGAGTGAAGGGCTGCAAGGTGAGACTGAGTCTTCTCCAGGATCTGCCACCTTAGCCTGGGATAACAGAGAGCATTTACCCTCATTCTATTTGTCTACACAACACAAGGCCCTGGAAAATGTTATCATTAACTACATTTTCTTCTCAAAAAAAAGGCCTGTTCTGTTCCATTTATGCTCTTGCTATTCCTTTAGAGTTCATTTCCATTTACTAAATACCATAAGACTATTTTGCAATGCTGAGTGTTTTAAGCCTATGGCTTTGAGCTTACATCCTATTTTAGCACATCAAAGCACATGGTTTCAGCAACTGAAGAGCTGTAGAATTACCTTTAAAAATGTTGCTCATCTGTCTGAGTGCTGTCCCTGTCCCTTATTGATGTGTTTTATTGCCATGCATCTGACAGCAACACCCTATCATATATTGGCCATCCTATCAGCAGTCAATTCAGCTGCACAGCAAAAATTAATTCTGTTCTGGGAAGAAATCATTCAGTCATCCAGTACTGTCTGGGATTTTTTTTTTCCTTATAGCTAATCAAGAATCTGACGTGTGATGTGCTACATTTATCACACCTCCCAATAACTTGAAAATAGGGATGTCTTCTTGTTCTGTGATTTTTATGTAGTACATCTATGCTACAACTGCAGTTTAGAGATGCAACAATTTATAACTTGAGAACTTTAAACAGCAGTAGGATTTTAATGGAACCAGTGCTCGGAGCAGGCTTTGTTCCACCTATCTGGAATTTTATGGAAATGGAGAGAAAAGGACTCAGAAACCCACAGACTTCCAGAAGAAAGTGGTGGCTACCAGCATGCTCTATACCAGCTTGTTGAAACAATCCTTCAGGGGGATACAAGGAGAACTTGAAAGCCCTGTTTGCAGGTTTATGAGAACAACTGCTGGAGAATGTTTGAGTGATCTCATGGAGGAATAAGAGCAGAATATCAAAACCATTAGGGAACATATTGGGACAAGCCAAGAAAAATGATATTTCAAGGGAAGCTTGAGGTACTGTTAGGTAAAGGAGACATCAGGCTGTTATCTGAACAGACATCAAGTGAAATGGTGTAGACAAAGTGGGGCATATACAATACTAACACCTTGGGTCTAGAAAGACCATGTTGAGACAGCCAACAAAAAGACAGGGAAAAAAAAAAAACAAAAACATTTACCCTGTTGGCTCTATCTCCATTTTCAAACCCACCCTCATGATTAGCATTCACAACCTACAATTTAGAGTATATAAACCTACAAATCAGGGCCTCTGAGCCCTGCACAGCCAGCACAGCTTGATCAGGTAGTCTGAAAATCTGAAACTTAAACCAAGAGAGACTTGCAAATGGCCTCCTACACCACCAACTTCACTTTGCACATGGATGGCTGAATAGTGCAATATCTGTCCCCAAGCCTGCAGAGGCACATTATTTTCATTTCATTATTTTCATAAAGGAAAACCAAGAGTTTAGATGGCTCCCTACCTTTGGCAGCATGTTAAGTACCAAGGTGGGTACTTCAGTACAGGTGTTAACATACCTGAAGTATTAGTTATAACACCATTATTAACTCATTCTGACAGATAAACATATATTTATCCAAAAGAGGTTTTCACTAGTTTTGGAAGTGAAAGTGTGGGGAAGATCCAGAAATTAAAAAAAAAAATACAATGTACCTTTAAGGATAAAATTGAGCTAGCTAGAATAGATGTGCAAAACCACAGCTCTAAAATAGATGAATAAGAAAAAAATATCTTCCAGAAAAGAATACATTAAGCTCTTCAGAGAAATTAAAATTAAATCCCCTAGGATCTAAAGTATAAATTCAAAGTTAAGCTATGCTAACAGAGTTGATCCCTTTCTTTTGTTAGTTACTCTTACACTGTGATGCAGAATTCTCAAGCATTGTTAAAGCTGATTTGAGATAATAATGTCATTAATTAACGATACAAATGCTCCCTGTTGAGATAATGAAAGAAACTTGAAATTTGTAATTTTTACTTCATTGTTAATAAAATCCTTTTACCTAGATCATGGACTCCAATTAAGCAAGATATTTGAACTTGTATGCCTAATCTTCCAAGATCCAGGGATCCCCAAGAAATGGATTCACATTTTACATTTCTTGTGCCATCATAGACATGATTTAACCTTCTAAAACTCATATGCCACTAGGCTACACACACTACATTTGACAGACAATTGCATCCCATTATGGTGGAGTGAGTGGCCTAAGGAGGAGAAGCAAAGGGAAGCAGGTTTGTATAAACAAACATCTTCTCTCTAAGCTTAGCCAGGTTTAGACACAGCATCCACTCTAAAGTTTGGATTGTCTTTTATCTGGCTGGGGACAAAAATGATCAAATACTGCCTCTGAAAAACCTTCTGTAGTAAAGCTCTAGACATGTGGCTAGTGTTGGGAAAAAAACAAACACAAATCCATTAGCATCAGTGGAAAAATGGCAATGTGTTGCCCTTCATGGTCTGACCTCTACTCTCCAAGAATACTCCAAAGCAGAGCTAGCCAAGCAAATGACACACACACTTGGCCATAAGCAATCTCTTTGCTTGCACACCTATTAGAGAACATCTTTAACAAATTGCTTTATGCAAATGCATTTGCTTGTATAACAGAAATAGATGTAAATGCTATAACTGCATCTGACTGTCTCAAAAAAAAAAAAAAAAAAAAAAAAGGTCATTTAGGTCCATTTTTCTTCTAGTTAATGGCATAAGACTTTAGATGTCACTTTCCTAACAGAAAACATCAGAAGCTGTTTTGCAGTGCTAATCAGCCCTAGAAGGCCTTACCCTTGATCCAGCAAAATGACATACCACACAGGGCAACTCTTCTGTCAGTGTAGAAATTCAGATTGGGTCTTGGAACATTATGTCATCCACAGATTATAGCAAAGTTGTTTGCATGGCTCTCTGAGGTTCCAGAAAATGAGACCAAGCTATTTGTATAATGTAGATGAGGAGCAGGTCTGACTTGAGCTCAAACTCCATGTTATTCTAGCTTTGGCTGGAGTAGAGATAGACCACATATGTCTACAATGACTAAACCTTGCACAACTGCTTTGTGCCTTCTTCCCCATGACATATGATCTCTGTCTGGTTTAGTTCACAAAACAAACCATTCACTTCTATTTCTTCTTCACACTCTGTGCTTCTCTGATGCCCAGAGAGAGGGTGATGTATACCAGAAGAAAAGCTAGCACTGGTGGAAGATGAGCTATGATACACAGCAATCAGAAATCAAAACCAAACTCTGAATTTTAACCCCAGCAACCCTAAAGGAAGGGAACATCTTTGTGTCCAAAAATAATACCCCATGATTTTAAAGAGAAGGAAGAAGTAGATATCTGTAGCTAATGTTAAAGATAATCTTAGCTGTACCATGTTTTAGCAATATCATTCAGCAACTATCATTCTCTTACCAAATGTGAGAGGTAAAAATCCCTTTCAATGAAAATGTGGTAAATAAACTTCCATCAAAATAAAAGATATTCAGTAGAAGAAGTAAAAAACTGATAATAACAAGACACCACATTCCTGCAATGTATTTCAGTAAATCTACAGCATGACAAGAAACAGGGTTCCCAGATCTTCCTCCCTCACCTGCATTTTATTACAAATTGAAATAATGGAACAAACAGGAAATCTCTGGGACCTTGGAAGTTCAGATTTTAAATAGTCATGTATCCTTCTTGTTCACTTTATTTTTGATCCTTTCAAGAGATAGGATGCAGATGTGAGGCAAATCAAGCACATATTAAGATTTCATGCAAGGAGGAATACCCAAAAAAATGAGGAAAAAAATGAAGGCTATAGAAGTCTACCATGAGGAAAAGAGTAGTGAAAACTATGAAGAAAGAGAGGAAAGGGCAGAAATCTGGAGGGAAAATATTTTCTAATTAGATGTGGAAAGAAGTCATAAGTAATCACAGAAAGGGTGATTTTCAGACGTACCTTGGCAGCTTGCATTGGCTGTTAGCGATTCAGCGACAGGGAGGGAGGAGATCCCCTGACTGAGAGAAGAGCATCCTTACTCTCTAGATGGCAGCCTAGAAGCAGCCCTTGTTCCAGGGAAGAGTTTGGTAATGCTGAGAATGGCCGTGCTAATGAAAGGCTTGGCTTCAAGTAGGAAGAGAAGTGATTCTTAAGCCTCCAGGGCAGAGGAAGGTGGTAATTACTAGAGCTAATGAGTCCTGGCTCTGATTTTGTTGTCATTATGCTGGCATATACCCCAAAAATACAAACTTGGGAGAAAACCATGAAGCAGGAAAAACAGATGCACGATAATGGCCATCACATATGAAAAATAAGAAATGGAAAACTACATAACCATCAACATAATTAATAGCAGTACAGTCATAAACTAAGATAAATCCACTAGTCAAAACCCACAACATTACAAGTGTGTCATGTAAGCAGGAGCACTTAAGAGAAGCAAAGAGCAAAGACTGTTTTCTAATGGAACTAACTGTTCAATTCACTTGAAGAGTTAATCATTTCACTTGGGATTAACTTCTCTAATGGATCTAAAGCATCAAGTCATCTAGAGCTCATCTTTAAAGGGAAATACAGCTTATTTCTGCAAGCTGAGAGGGAAAAGTGGTGATTTAGTTAATAAGGCTAATCAGCCAAGCAAAAAAAGTTCTTTAGACAGGTATGAAAACCCAAGCAAGCAGCTGTCCAGGACAGACCAGGAAATCCACAGGGTTAAAGCCCATGAAAATAAAACAGACACGTTCAGTTCACTGCTTTTAACTCCAGCCATTTGATCAGCTATTTATCAGTTGCTCCTGAAGCTACCTAGGAAGATTCATTAGTGGATAGAGTCTTGCTCTAACAGGTTTGCCTTTCAAAGGCAGCTCTACAGGGCTGGTACAAAGGGTCCAGTGAGGATGAATTTCCATCTTATACTTTTATTAAATGCAGAGAAGGCTGTTCAAATGGTATATACTGAGACCCTTAGGATATTTGGCCAAGTGTGGTGTTCCACAGGCACAGAAGAGAGACTCACTCAGAGAACTGGTGACCACTAAACCATAAAGCCTCCTTGCAGCCACCCATGAGCCATTTTACACCAGGATTTGGGTATTTCTACAGGAAATAAAGAAATAAAGTCTTACAAAAGCAGCCTTCTTTTGAAACCAGTCAGAAGGGGTACAAGGAGCAGAATAAATAGCCTCAAGGTGTGGATCCCTTTTGGCAGCTGGCATCCCCATATGCTGCAATCACTGGGATGTGAGCTGGCTAGTTTAAGGCTGCAAAAAAGTTTTCTAAACAGTCACAGGTTTTATTCATGAAGCCTCAATGAGAACAGGACAATTCTGAGGTTTGGTTTGGTTTTTTTTACATTTTCTGCTAACCCAGCCAGGTGTATTCTTCTTCCATAAGAGAACATGCAGACAAGGATGAAAATTAATTTATTATCTAATTATTTCTTATTTATATATTTATTGGTTGGGTGCTTTTTATGAGTAAGAAATTACCCACAGGTATGTAAATCCAAGACAGAGGTAGGCAGACAACATAAATATAGAGGATTTTATGGTATGTAGTACACTTTTGCCCACTGCCTTAGGTAGAATACATGCTTTGGCTTTGCAACTTCCCATGTGGTTTGTGGCTTGCTTCTGTTTTATTGTTGCTCTATATAGGGATGTTTAAAAGTCCCTGTCAAGAGGAGAGACCCCTGTGAAACACACTGAAGTACAAACATTAGGGAAAGCTCAGACAGATGAAGTAGATGGAACAATGCTGAAAGGACATCTCACATATAAATAGAGAATAGGGATACAAAAATCTGCTGATGTTCCTGATGTTATAAATAAATCCCCCAGCAGAACTGAAATAGAGACCAAAGTCTTAATAAACAGTTTACAAGCTTAATCACAACAGTGTCTTCTCTTTCACTGACAAATCCATCTTTTGCAACAGAGAAAAAATTGTGTTACAGTGACATATCCTCGTGCTTTATCTTCAGATCCCTTTCCAAAGTGATTGCTACAGCTGAAGTATCATGTCTAAGTGTAATGAAGTAATTCAAGCAGTTAATAAAATATTCAAAGAATCTTCTGGGAGCTAAAGCTACATGTTTTCCTCTATTTATATCTCCTACTTTGAGAGATTTTCAGGTGCAGGTTAAGTATTTCTAAGCTACACATAATTGCTGTGCTTTTATATTGTCTGGAAAAAAACCCCACATTCTTCATTGTAGAAATGGAGACAGAAAATGGATTAAAAGAGGTTAGTCCTGTTTCTGACAAGGATTCCCTAAGTGTCTTGGCTGATCATATACCAAAAACACCAAACCATCTCCTCAGGTATGATGCAACTATGTTTTGGACATAAAGGGAAGAAGCTTCATTGGTTCTGAAGTGTCATGTGCAGCTCAGTCACATAGATGGAAACAAATGAAAGCCTGTGATGGATTGACCTTGGCTGGACACCAGGTGCCCACCCACCCCTCTTCCTCAGCAGGACATAGGGGAAAAACTGATGAAAAGCTCGTGGGCTGAGATAAGGACAGGGAGATCACTCAGCAATTACTGTCATGGACAAAACAGACTCAACACAGGGAAATTAATTTAATTTCTTGCCAATCAAATCAGAGTAGGGTAATGAGGAATAAAAACAAACCATAAGACAAATTCCCCCCACCCCTCCCTTCTTTCTGGTCTCAATTTCACTCCCATCTTCTCTACCTCCTCCCCACTGAGCAACACAGAGGGAAGGGAATGGGGGTTGCAGTCAGCTCATCACACGTTGTCTCTGTAGTCCTCCCAGCAATGGACTGCTCCAGGGTGAATCTGCCAAAAGGTCACAAGTCCTGAGAGAAAACCCTGTTTCATCATAAGATCTTCTCTTCACAAGGCCAGAGGTTCTTCCAGGAGTGGGCTTCTCATGAGGTCACAGCCTCCTTCAGACCTTTACCTACTTAAGCCTGGTGCATTCACAGGTCTTCATGGGCTACAGGTGGATATTTGCTTTATTGTTAATTTCCATGGGCTGCAGGGGGACAGCCAGACTCACCATGGCCTTCACCACAGGCTGAAGGCTCTGCTCTGCTCCCCAGACCTCCTCCTCCCCATCCTTCTTCACTGGCCTTGGTGCCTGCAGAGCTGTTTCTCTCACATATTCTCATTCCTCTCTCCTGGCTGCTGTTGCCCAGCAGGGTTTGGGCTTTTTTACCTTCTTAAATATGTTATGACAAGGGTACTACCACTGTTACTGATGGACTCAGCTTTGGCCATCAGTGTGTTCATCTTGGAGCTGGCTGGCATTGACTCTGTTGGACACAGGGGACACTTCTGGAATCTTCATAAAATCATAGAATTCTCTCACAGAAGCCACCCCTGTAACCTCTACTGTCACCAAAATTTCACCATGTGATCCAAATATAGCCTCAGTCCAGAAGGAATTTCATGAAGTTGACAAAGGAAACACATATAATTTCCTTTCCATCAAACCTTAAAGGACTAAAAATACTGTAAATAGTGGACAAAAATCTGTGAATCTTTGCCACAAAGAGCAGCTAAATATGCTCTTAAGTAGAGGTATCCCAGGGATGGTGCCAGGACACTCACAAGGAGGCTGGTGAGATCTTATGCCTGGAAACTGAGCCTACGACAGCTGTGGATGTGCCTGCGTTCTACAGATCAGACTAAAGACACATTAAATAGAATTCTTTACCCTTTGTAATGAAATTACTTGCCGTTTCTGCTATCTTTAGTAGTCATTATTAGTGACTAAGACTCATGAAAGTGTCTGGAATGCCTTCCTTGAGGATTTAAACTTGCTAATGAGACCTCTCAACAATTGAAAAAAAACCCCAGTTGAATTCAAATGACTGTGTCTGGTGAATTCTTAAGTATTAGGTTAATTAGTTTGTATTCTCAAACGTGCTGTCAGCCAAAACCAAACATTCTGCAAGTGGATTTTGTGGCTTGAAATCTGTTCAATCAGGGCCATTTACAACATGGTCAACAGCAGTCCTTCTGCTCCTGTTGCAGAAGTGTCACCTGAGGCTACTCCAAGCTTAGCTCACCCTTCACTCAAACTGGTAGCAACCCTGCCCTGAAACCAATGTGGGTCTGCAGCCACCAAAGTAAGGTTCAGAAACTTTGTGCTGTTTAAATTATGTATTCAGCTAAAGTAACTCTGTGAAAGCTCTGATTTTTGGGGAGTGTTTCTGTTTCTCTGCTAACAGCAGTACCTGAATTTAATTTTTTACTGTTCTTATCCTTTCATACCTTTTTATGCCATCCTGAGCCATGGGTCTTAGATCACCTCAGCCATGTAGATGAAGGAGATGGCCACTTGTGCTGACAGCTCGCAGGAATGATGCTGCCCACATGTGCCAGCCAGCACAGCAGTAGCCTAGCAACACTGCCTGCACCAAGGTGTGGACACACAAAGTCCTGTTTGTTTTTAACAAGGAGAAAGGGCAGATAGAAATAATCACGACATAATTAATATATACCTGTCATATTCCACCATGTGGAGCAATTTATATCAGTCCTGTCAAGCAAGAAATGACAGGAAGCTATTAAAACTGATATTTATGATTAAATAGGAAAAGTAACCATGGCTTAGCTGCGTCAAAAGAAATCCATAAAGCATGCAGATGCTGCTGACAATGGTGCAATTTTATTTAATCAATAATGAGAAGATGTAGGGAAGGGGGGGTCTTTACTGTAACCATGGCACTTCATAGAATATCTTACATTCCAAGCTTTACCCTCTCTAGTACCTAGTAGTATTTTGCTATGAAAAGTTGTTTACCTTGCAAGGCTCTTGAAATAACATTCATTGCCAAAAAGCAGGCTGGGGAAATTACAGAGATAGAAAATTGCTTTACTGCATTAGCACCCCTGTGAACATTTAAAGTAATTAGACATTTAAGACAAAGAAATCTAAAAACCCTCGAGGTGTGCAAATTTCAAATGGGGCTGACATTGTTGTGGCACACAATAGGATTTGATTAGTAGTTGCAACAACCCAGCCCCTCTACAGAGCATGAGTAACATTGGCAATTGCAAAACCTATGAAAGGTAAACTCTTTAGTGGTGTTTTAAATTTCATAAGGAAAAAAAAAAAAAGAGCTGGGAAATAATCTTCAGCAAGCAGTCCAGGTCCTGGGAGTTTAAACAAGTGTCATAATATATAATATTAATGTGAGGTGGTGCTTGGTGTGTTAAAGTGCAGTGAATGCTGTCAGTGTATCTATAGCTGATGAAGTGACCTACATTGAACATATTTTCACCTGGAAATTCTCTGTCGGGAATATGCACTCAAAGGGCACTTCAAAAATAGCAATCAGCACCCTTGTCAACTTTCCTGTTTGCCTTGGGTGAAGTTACAGAGTCTCCTAGGCACTAAGTACAGAGAATGGACCCAGAATTGGCCTCCAATCTTGACAACATCACTTAAAACATTCAAATGTTTACTGTAATTTTCACTTGCTACGAAGCTAGTGATAAAGTGTGTAATTATATCCCTTGGTTCAGTGAAGTGAAAGATAGTAATTCCAAAAAGACATGAAAACTATTCATCTGGACAGCTGCACGTAAAACTGCTCTGTGAGCCAAAGTGAAGCACCAGCTGGGAATTGCTACAGATTGGTCAGAAAATGACCAGACTCTTGCTAAAATTTATCTCCAGTGCCTGTCAGCTAAGTGAAAGGCAAGTGACTTTACAACTCGCATGCTGCTCCAACAGTTTGCTTCTTCCTTTAGCATCCTTTTATTGCTCTATGCCTTCTTGTGTTTGAGTTACCAGGTTTTAGTGGTAATTAAAACCTAAGGGAGTAAGGGAGGAGACAATATTCTCCTTTAATTGTATTCCTGAAACAGAACTACATTTCTTTTTTAGAAGGTATAATAAACTCATAGTAATTGCTTATTGTATCATTTAACTTTCCTAATTGTTGCAATGAAAAGCAATTTTTATTTCACGACAAAATAATTAGGTAAATTTAAAACCATTGAATCAATCATAGACTCATAGAATCACAGCACAACAGAATATTAGGGATTGGAAGGGACCTAGAAGATCATCTAGTCCAACCCCCCTGCCAGAGCAGGGTCACCTAGACTAAATAAGGATGGATGAGTAGTGGGACACTATATAGAGATCAGGAGCAAACATCTGTCCTGCCTGTGAACTGGACATGTTGGAGCTTTAGGTTAGTGCTGGTCTTGCTGCAGCCACTGATAAGACTGTACTTATATTTCAATATGATTTTTTAGTGGACCAGATAGATTAAAAGAGATACTGATTCTAAGCAGGTCTGTGCTGAAAAGAGACAAAGACAACGTTGAACAACTGCAGCAACTCACAAGATTTGTGCTGCACCAACCTCAAGAAGGATAACATGAAATGTCCAAAGGGGGGCTGTTATGAAATCTTTTCCAACCCAGTTAGCCTCTGGTTTAAATTCTTTTTGTTAAAAACACATTATGTTTCATCCATGGTGATTTCCTGCTGTTCTCTTTAGTCTTCAGGAAAAATTAGAGACCAAGCTTAGACAAAAACTTTCTGAAGAAGCAAAGTACTTTGCTCTTAAATTTTTCACGATAATATAACAATTCAGATGCTGCAGAATTTAATGAGGTAGGAAACAACATGGTATGTGTCCTTTGTGTTTGGTTGCAGTCATTTTTAATAACTCTTTTCTGAGATGCATGGGTTATGGTAGAAAATGCCATACTTGCTAGTTGTTAATTTGCTCTCTATTCCCAGGCCCAAAGTATTCCCTCATCTTCTTTTGTCTGTCCACTTTTATCCATGCTCTAAATCTTCAGACAGAGCCATGCCCAGCACATTTTGGTGCAACTGTCATATGGCAAAAAGAGAGGCATTTAGTTATGTGTGCAGGCAGCACTGTAAGAAAGGTGACACAGCTCATCCCCCTCCTTTCAGACATCATCTGTCATTCAGCTAGAAAAAGCACAAGCAGTAGCTGGGAGGCAGAGAGACAGCTGACAACCTGTATGTGTTAGCAAGAGCATGCACCTGATGGCTCCTGCATCAATCTCTTCCCCAGCTTGGGAAGTCTCCCACTTCTGTGGACCTTCAAAATAGTAGACTGGCAGCTTTTGAAGTCTTTTGTGCATGATTTTTTCCTAATGAGCCTTGGTTCTTTTAATCTCTCACTTAAAACCTTAACCTAAAAATGCTGTGGTGTGGGAAACCCCAGGTATGACACTTAGAAAGGGAAAGTTCATATAGCCCTCTCCCCTCCCTGCCTTCAGCTATGCCCTTGGCTATAAATGCTTGCAGAGGCACCCAGGATTTCAAAAGCAAGAAGTTTCCATGAAAATCTGCTTTTTTTTAATCCTGTGACTCTGTCAAAATATAGGATGGGAAGTGAGCCAGTAAATTGCTTTCCTGCTGGAGGTACAGGAAGAGGGGAGAGCAGACACAGCAACCACCACCATTTGTGTCATCAAAGAAACTCTGCACGAGACACAGCCTTCAAACCTGCTCCTAACCCCAGTGGTTCAGAATCTATTAGGAGATTTATAATTATTTTTGTGATGCAAAACCAGTTCAGTGTATTGATACGGGCTGGTGGTAATTAATGATTCCAGGGTAACCAAAACCTTTCCCTCATTCTTCTGGGCTACCACACTCTGCACTTCTTCACTCCTAGGAGGCTGAGGTTGTCCAAATCCAGAGTGTGAGAAGTCTTAAAGTATATGTTCTGTTTTCTCAAACCTCCCTTCTAAGTGAAGATAGAAAGAATAAACCAATTTATCCTGTCTTATAAAGATGTGGACACTCAAAAAGAGCCCCAAACTTTTTGTAGTTTGAAAATTATTATTACATATACATATATGTGTATATACTATATACATATAGACAAATATCACTGTTCACAACCAAAAAAGCCATTATAAACTTTGGGTTTAGTATCAGATAGTGAGTATCAGTTGTGTTAAAACATTTCCTTCACTCCTCTACACCTCCCAGAGGAAGCTTGTGGATTATTCTACATGGTTTCAATATGGCCTATACCATGCCATGGTGTTTCTGCTTTTCCCTTTCAAGAACCCAAAGAATAACCTAATATTCCAATACACCTGAAAAGTTTTGGAGAATGCAAAAAGATGGGATGAGATCAGATTGTTTATGAAATGAAATGCTCAGTGATGAACCCTTGGCAAGACAGTGCGATTTATACTATTCATTTGGGTAAGTAAACTTGGAATAAAATTCTATTTACCCCTCAGTCCACAGAATGGTATTTCACAGAAATGTCAGCAAACATTTTCATGCCAGATTTTTAGCAATTGCTTTGAACTTTGCCATAGAGCAAGGAACATTTTAACAGTTATTCTGAGTAGAGTCATGGTTTGTATCTGCATGCTTTCACCTAAGCTGTTTTACTTGTAAGTTGATGACATGAGATAATAGAGAGCATGTATATAAATCTTGCATGGTGTGCACTTGATGTCTTCTGAATGTGGATGCTACTGAGATTTGGAAAATATACAACTTCTTTAAATAAAAGTGTGAAAGTCAGAAAAGGTCAGAGAAGCAGAGGAAAAACTCCAGCTGCTCCCTTATCCCTGAGATAGAAATGGGAATGGTGGTGAAAATGCATTTTCAATTACTGCTGAAAATGATACAGCAGGAGAAACAACAAGGAAAAATCCAGTTTGTGCAAATAAAAAAAGAGTATCTTCATGGGAGGTCAGATCCTTGTGCTATTTCCAACACAGTATATTGTTGGGTCATCCTCTCCACTCTCCAGTGCTCCTCATTTTCCCCTTATGAGCTCATTATTGCTTTGCAGAATCCATTTCTTTCATCCAATCAGAGGCTCTGCCAGTTCCACCTTGGCATCAGTATTTGTTTCTCACTTCTGGTGGTTTCAGCAGTCCTGTCACCTGCATTTTTCCTCCTGCTCTCAAACTGCCTTGCTCCAGCCAGTGGTGGCATGGGGCTAGGCTGAACACCAGTCAGATGTGCTTTATTAGAGAGCCAGCCCTACTTCTTTGCTCCATGTCTGGCAGCTATCTATCTGTATTACTTTTAAGCTTGCACTCCAGAGGTTATTTTCTTCTGTGATGTCTAGATAACAACACTTTAAATTTATTCTCAAAGGCATTTGAGTCAAAAACCCTTCATCTCAAGCACAGCTGACATTACTTGCCTGTGCTATGCAACAGCCTCAGACATCACTAAGCTTAGGCAGGAAAGCATTTCTCTATTAGGAGTTCTGCAGAAAATAGACACACTTTCAGGAACAAGGGGTCATCATCAAAAGGTATTTTTATGAAAAAAAGTAAACTGTCAGCAATGAAAAACAGCATCTAACTGCAAACTACCATGGAGAAGCACAGGGGAACAAACCCTGTGCTCAGTGACTACTCAGACTCACTGCTGCTTCCAGTCATACACAGCTCCCCAGCTGGGACATGAGACTCTCAGCATCAGACCTTGCTTTAGGTCCAGGTGAAAACAGAGACAAATAGCAGGTGCTCAGGTGTGTAATGTCCAGTCAGATATTATATTGACCACATTTCAGCATGGTGTAGCTTCCTCTGGAGAGGTATGAACCTACCACCCCAGAGCTGTAATCACTCAGTGTTTTCCCTGGGCAAACCTAGAAGTATTTGTGCAGCAATAAGTACCAAGCCTGTGTCTGAAAGGAAGAAGGTTTGTCTCACCCCTGCTTCTTCTCAATAGCACAAAAGCAGAACAAGAACCCTTTTTAGACATTTCAGCCTGTAGAAACACAGCCTACTGTGTTGTGGCTCAGCCCTGAGCACGGTGTCTCTCATGAGCAGAGGGGTTGCTGTGTGTGGGTACAGAACACAATAATTCCACTCAATATCTGTTTGCAGGGGATATGTTCCAGCCTGTGATGTGATCCTCCAAAATATTAACCTGGAGGTATCAGAGATGCTGCCAAAATACCTAGTTATCTACCACCCAGTGGTCATTTCTACAGGTATCTTAGGCCCAGTGTGAGGAAAAAGATAAAGTCTGGCTGATGGGTGGTACCACTGCCATAATCAAATGATATTAGGTTGTCTATGTAACACTGTAAACAGAGTGCCTCCTCTGTTATAACCCTCTGCCTCTGGCACTGGCTGGTTGGGATAGTTAGAATTTTTCCCAGCATTATAAGGCACTGGTGCCAGACATTTCCTTTCCCATCAGAGCTCTGGCTGAGCCAATGCTCCAGCACTTGTTATTAACATGTGGGTGAGGAATCCAAACAAAATGTCTCAATAAAGTCCTTGGAGTGCCTTTAATCATGTTTGTCTCATGCCTTCATAAGTGATCTTTTGTCCTTTCATATCACTGATTTTCTGGAGAAACCAGAAGATGGAGGGGGAGGAAGGTGACATATTTGCACATCTCTAAGCTCAAGGAAGCATTGGTGCCCATTCCTCTTAGCACAGCCTGTGGTACACCTACTAAACTGTGACTGGCAACAATCTGAACAGAAAAGGCACTGCATGATTCATATGCCAAAAGGATCTTGAAAGCCTCCTTTTTTTGTGTGTGGATGTGTAGCAACCCCTCTTGCTGTTCCCCAAGTGCTCATTTCTCTGATAGTACTGAAGGGCACAGCTTGATGTTTAAAAAAAATCCTGTGAGCACTTAGCAAATGGGGATGGAAAAGGTTCTCTTCTGTGTGAATTCTGTCCAACAACTTCATTCTGTGCATGAATGCTGGACTGCTAAACTGCTGGAGCCTTCAGCCATGTAGAACACAAAGCCTACGTGGCTGAAACTTGCTGCAGTTTGCATTCTTTCCATGCTGTTATCATGAAATAGAAAGATTTGGCTCTCTGGTAGAAAATATAAAGCCAAATGGCTTGTTTCCTACAATATAGAGCAGCTAGAAAAAAAATATAAATAAAGAGTCCCTTCCTCTGCAATTGCCATGAAAAACTGAGAAATCCTTTCCTTGTTGGACATCTTGAGTAAGGATATGTGCTTTGAGTGCCAGAGCCCCACAGAAAGAGCCTTCTAGAAAACCTTTTTGTTTGGGTTGGTTTTTTGGTTTTGGTTTGGTAGGGGTTTTTGTTTTTGTTTTGTTGTTGTTGTTGGGTTTTGTTTTGTTTTTATTGTTTATGGAAATAAACAGTGCCTGGATATCTGGGACTGGGAACCATCTGGCTTCACAGAATTCAGTCCTAGCACCATGTCTCTCTGTAGCACAGACAAGGCTGGCAAGTGGGAAAGAGATCACTAAAACTCAGCCAAGTTCACCTTTATTTGTTTACTTCCACTGAGGACTTCATGTTTATGCATTTACATCTAAGGGACCACCTTCCCCTGCCCCCTTGACATCAGGCAGCAATTCGAATGACTAAGACACTGAACAGGTTTCCACTATACAACCTGTAGCCAGCAGGATTCAGAGGAGAAAAAGTGCCAGTGGCTCAGGTTCTCTCCTGCCTATCAAAGAAGAGCAACCCCTGACACAGTGCTGGATAAATCCTGTAAAGATAGATCACAGCATCACAGCAGTGTTCATTCTCCTAGCTGCAGGAGACTAACATCCAGGTATTAGCAGCCTTCACACCCAGACCCCACTGCCCCAGGGGATGCACTCACATGCACAACAATCCCAGGTCACAGAGCTGTGCAGAGCATTGGCTTTGTATTGGATAAGAGTCACAAAGTGACTGGCACAGACCTGCTCAGTCATTCAATGTGTTTCATTTCAGCTGGTGTATCTGGAGCAATGTTTGTTATTACATCTGATCAACCTTTATTCATTAATTGGTTCAGAGAGCCAAAATATGGTATAAAGCCTCAAAGAGTTCTCCAGAGATGCAAGATTTTAGTGACTGCTACAGTATAGAATCTTTTCAGGGACACTGGAAAAAAGTCTGAAGACTGAACAAGGTATTTATAAAGGTAAATCCAGCTATGGACAGTCTAAAAATAAAATAAAATAAAA
>JAOEGS010017351.1:56084-66354 GCA_025447755.1 Corythornis vintsioides | reverse complement strand
ATTTCTTGAAAAAAATCTGATTCCAGAGAGTGACATGATAAGAGACTGTGGAAAGTTGAGCAGAAACAGCTCCAATAAGCCTTTGTTTTAATTATTATTATTATTATTATTATTGTTATTTTATTATTATTGCTATTATTTATTGTTCTGTTATAGCAGCTACCTTCAAAAAGTCATATTTAGACTACCTTTTCCTGTATCAGCCATAGATTTAAATTTCTCCTAAGGTGTTTAAGTTCAGGAGAAAAAAAAAAAAACAAAAACCAACTTGAATAAGAGCACTATTTAGCCAGAACTGCAAGACCTTGACTTTATGTGCAGATAACCACGAAATATGAAGCATGTCAGGGTTTTGGGGTTTTTTTGTATGGTGGAATCCTTGCTCTTCTCAAGACAAAACTTCCTTAGAGAGCTGGTGAGGGAGCCAACACTGGAAGGTGACCTGCTGGACTTGCTGCTTCTGAATAGAGCAGGACTTGTGGGGGAAGGAATGGCTGGAGGACATTTTTGCCATAGTGATCATGAAATGATAGAGTTTTCAATTGTGGAAGGAAAGAGGGGGTCAGTAGAAATGCCAGTTTGTATTTCCAGAGAACAGACTGGGACCTGTTGAGGAGACTGAGTGACAAACTCCCTTGGGAAGCAGTCCTGAAGGGTAAAGGAGTCCAGGAAGGCTGGACATACTTCAAGAAGGAAGTTTTAAAGGCACAGGAGCAGCTGTCCCCATGTGCCAAAGACAAGTTGGCAGGGAAGAACCTGGCTGAATGGAGAGCTTGGGCTGGAATGCAAGAAAAAAAGGAGAGCTCATGGCCTTTGGAAGTGGAGGCAGCCTCTCAGGAGGAGTACAAAGATGTAGTGCAGTTATGAAGAGAGAAAATTAGGAGAGCCAAAGCCCAAGTAGAAATAGACTAGACTCAATATAATATGGCTACTGCTGTTAAATACAATAGAATGCATTTCTATATTAACAGCAAAAGGAGGACTGGGGAGAATCTCCATCCTTTATCTGATGTGGGGGAAAATGTAGGGACAAGGGATGAGGAAAAGGATGAGGTCCTTAATGCCTTCTTTGCCTCAGTCTTCATCAGTAGAACTAGTTGTGCCCTAGACAACCAGCCCCCTCAGCTGGAAGACACAGAAGTGACAGAATGAGACATTCACAATCCAAAAGGAAATAGTCAGTGACCTGCTACACCACTTAAACACATATAAGTCTATGGGGCTGGAAGGTTTATACCCCAAAGTACCTAATGAGTTGTCAGATGTGCTCACCAAGCCTCTCTCCATCCTTTACCATCAGTCCTGGCTAACCAGGGAGGTCCCAGTGGGCTGGTGTGTAGCAAATGTGATTTCCCTCTACAGCAAGGGATGAAAGGAGGATCCAGGGAACTACAGACCTCTCAGTCTGACCTCAGTGCCAAGGAAGGTCATGGAGCAGATCTTCTTCAATGCCATTATGAAATACATACAGGACAACTGGGGGGGTCAGGCCCAGTCAGTATGGATTTATGAAAGGCAGGTACTGGATGTTGTCTACCTGGACTTTAATAAAGCCATAGACACTATTTCCCACTCCATTCTCATGAAAAAGACTGCTCATGGCTTGAACAGGCATACTGTCTGCTGGGTAAAACACTGTCTGGATGACCAGGTGCAAAGAATGGTGGTGAATTCAGTAAAATCCAGCTGGCATCTGGTCACCTCAGGGCTCAGTATTGGGACCACTTCTGTTTAACATCTTTATCAATGATCTTGATGAGGAGATAGAATGTTAAGTTCACTAAGTTTGCAGACAACACCAAGCTGGGTTGACCTGCTTGAGGGCAGAGAGGCTCTGCAGAGGGACCTGGACAGGCCGGATCAATGAGCTGAGGTCAATTGTATGAGCTTCAGTAAAGCCAAGTGTTGGGTTCTGCACTTGGGCCACAAAAATCCCACCCAAAACTACAGGTTTGGGGAAGAATGGCTGGCAAGCTGCCTGGCAGAAAGGGACCTGAGAGTGCTGGTTGTCAAGCAGCTGAATATGAGCCAGCAGTGTGCCCAGCTGGGCAAGAAGGTCACAGCATCCTGGCCTGGATCAGCAATGGTGTGACCAGCAGGAGCAGGGAGGCAATTGTCCCTCTGTACTTGGCATTGGTGAGGCCACACCTTGAGTACCATGTGCAGTTTTGGCCACCTCAGTACAGAAGAGGCATCAAGGTGCTGGTCTAAAGAGCAGCTAAGCTTGTGAAGGGCCTGGAGATTGTGTCTTATAAGGAGCAGCTGAGGTAAGCAGGGCTCTTCAATCTGAAGAAGAAACCTTATAACTCTCTACAAGTACTTGAAAGGACGTTGTCCAGAGGTAGGAGCTGATCTTACAAATAACTAGTGACAGAACAGGAGGGAATGGTCTCAAGGTGCACCAGGGAAGGTCTGAACTGCACATTAGGAAAAAAAAAATCACTGAAAGGATTGTCAGCCATTGGAACAGGCTGCTCAGGGAGATGGTCAAGCCACCATGCTTGGATGTGTTTAAAAGTCATATAGGTGGTGCTTAGGGGTATGGCTTAGTGGTAGACTTGGTAGAGTAGATTGTCTTTTCCCACCTTGATGATTCTATGATTCTATACTGAACAATCCAGTCGTCTAGTCTTGCAGGTGAATGAGGAAAAATATATGTATCAGACAATATGAACATTTTATCTCATACTGCAAGAAATTGCTGAAACAAACCAATGAGATTTTCCATTTACTTTTCTCATGTATTTTGACAGGAGGCTCATGATCAGTTCAACACGAGAAAAATCTAACAGCAGTGAGACTTTCTTTTCTTACACTCAGCTTCTGGCTTTATTGCAGCAGACCTGACATCCTCCATCTGTGATCAAAAATAAACATCAAAATAAACAGTTTTTTTAGGCTCACCTGGCTAGCTTCACCTTCCAGCTAGCCATCTGAAGGAAGCCTACAAGAAAGCTGGGGAAGAACACACTGGGATCAAAGCAGTGAGAGCTTCATTTCATTGTGTTGACTTGAATTGCTGTGTCACTTTAATTTATCATGATTGAAGCAAAAATCTCACCTAAGGAAATACTTCACCAGTTAACCTGCACTCAGGTCAGTGCTGCAGGAGTCTTGCTGCTATAGCAGCCATTCTACTGAGCTCTGAAATGTCCCTACCACCCAGTAGAGTCTGATGGAATATCTGAAATAACAGAGCTGTGTCACTGGCAGTAAGTAAGGGAGACTTGCTGGAACATTTTAGAACAAAATGGTCTGGACAGTAAAGAAACCAAACTTGTGTTATTATTTTTTGTTTGCCTGTTTGTTTTTGATATACATAAAGGGGAATTGCAAGAAGCTCATTTCATGTAAATTTTAACTTCAGAAAAGGGAAGACTATTGAGTAACTTCTGAGCTTACAAGCCTTCTTGTTTTATTCAAGAGCAGACTATATGCTTCCAACTAAAAGAGATCAGAACAGATGACCTGTTCTAGAAGTGCTGGGACAAAACAAAACCAAAAAAAAATCACAGTAATAGCCAGTTATGCACCACTTGTAACTTCATGTGCATGGACGAGCTCCCTCTTCTCCACATCCAGTTCCTCTGTGCAGTTTCCTGACATGTTAAGCTCCATGGCTATCCTCTGGATTCTCCAGATTTGACTCAATAATGCAGATTTAAAGGGAGAAGGGCAAACAGTTACAGTTCAGCCATGGAAAGCAGCAGAAGATGAAACAGAACCACTTTTATCACTGTCCATTAGCATGGTGTAGCAAAAGATGCAAGTCTTTGTCTACACTACTGTTGCCACTGATTTGTTTGATGGCAGAAAAGCCCTCCTGTGCTGAGCATTATAAAACCACACAGACACATCCCCAAACTTACAGTTTCTATCCACAAGAAAAGGAGCTGGTAGAAGTGGAAAATCTTCACTCCATTTCATATAGAGGCAACTGAGACATCAATTGACAAATCAGTTTAAAGATCTGGGACACTACTGCAGGGTAGAACTTCACTGGCCAAAGCCTAGTGACAAATAAGCATTAAGTTCCTTTTGGGGCTGCCAGCTCCATGACCATCCTTCAGTGCCCGGACAGCTGGGTGCTACACTGTCCTTGTGCCAAAGAGATGCAGATAACTCACAACTGATCTGTCCCCTGCTTGCCCATTAAGATGGTGAGAGGCCAGTTTGAGTCCCTTTACAGATCACTACACCAGGCACGTCTGTATTTGCTGATACCTTAGAGAGCACTGCCATCCAGTTGCAACAAGCATGTTTTCAAGATGCCAGAAACTGAGTGACAACCCTGTGCCAGCCTTTGCTGCTGGGGGGTGACCAAAGGCAAGGGGACCATTCCAGGCTGAAGCAGAAGCATCCTGCCCCCTGGAGTTAAAACCCCAAGCGACTGTGTGGCAACCACACCCCAGGGGCACCCTGCCCATCTGCCCCTGGCTGCACAGCCGCCCCTGACCTGCCTGGACCCCTTTGTCCAGGGGCTGGTTCTCAGGGGGGGCAGGGGCAGCCATGGGTGCTATATGAGGCACCTGCGGCTCGCACAATGGGCTGTGGGTGCTTGGGGGAGAGACAGATTGATGTATTGTGTGCAGGGGAGGAGGGCTGTCACTTGAATCCATGTGAACCCAGGCTTTCGGGGCAAGGGAGATTGACAGCTTTTGTAGGTCGCAGTTCTCTTTCAAAGCTCTGCTTTATAGACAGTAGGTTAGGGGGCCCGGGCTTTCACTCCCATAATTCCAATAGGGCAATCATCAGCACTGAGAATTTCTTCTCTCCTTTTTTTTTTTTTTTCTTCCCCCCCTTGTTATGCATTAAATGATTTCGGTGGAGGAATGTGCAGCATTAATTAGAATTGGTTAGTAGATACCAAGGGGAAAAGTTTCTTCACAACAACTATAGGAGGTGTCACTGCCACAAAGGGGGTTTTGTTTTCCCTCTCCCCCACATTATCAGTGCAATATGTAAGGTAGCGATTCTTTTCATTTAAATTAAGTGGAAAGCTACTAAATCTTGTTTTATTCTCCAAAAAAAAAAGAAAAAGGTCCTTAACACTTATCTTTTAACTTCTTTTATTTTGTGAGGTTAGTGTTTACTTTTGCTTTCAGTCCTCCCCATTAATAGGCCTGCAAAGATGTGTATCCAGTTTTGTGTATCATTTAACTCTTACAATTATAGGCCAGTACAACTAATATATAAGGATTGTCTCCTGATTAAAGCAACGTTGCCATTTAAAATCAAAGGCAGTTGTCTAGAAAAACACATTGAAATTCAGAAGTGTGGCTGGCTGTTCTCTGCAGGGACTTCCTCATTTCTTTCAACTTTGTAAACAGAAGTTAAACTCAAATGTGGACTTGAGCATATAAAGTGTGAGTTTAAAATAAATGCTGAATAATATTTGTATATTACTCTTTTTATTTCGTTCCTTAAAAAACTTTCCCACTGACAAAGTACAAATACTAGCCCCAGTAGTGTATATTTTCTTCTACAAATGTATTTAATTAGTTTATACAAGGTAATTAGAAAAATAAATTTAAAAACCCAAATCTAAGTGAGTTTTGACATTTAACAAATGGTACAGCATAGGGTAATATCAAATTCTTTTTTGTCTTTTAAGGGATTGAAAATTGCCAAATTATTAACACCATGAAGCATCACCTCTTAAGACATGTAAAGCTAACTGCTGTCTCTAGAAGTCAATTACTCAGACTCCATGACCTGTAGAGTCTTTTGTAACAAATTCGCCTAAAATGTGAAGATAATTTTTATTTTGCCCACATTATCAGGCAGCAAATGCCACTAGTGTTCTTTGTGCAATGAGAAGTGTAATTCTTGCTTGATCCCCCTGAGGGAGTGCTGAAAAGTGCAGAGACAAGCAGAGCTGCCTGAGCAGGATGGAGCAGGTATTCCTAGAAAGGCAGCTGCTCCTCTTCTGTAGTTCAGGTACCAGTGCCTAATTTTTTGTCCTACTCACACACAGCCTGACTTGTGCATGATATAGTAAAAACCACAGCATAAAAAATAAGCTTTGTAACTCGGTGTCTGTATCATAACTAGCTTGATTATATTTTAATCTTACCAATAAATCAGGAATTCACTGGTGGGACACATGATGTTAGAGATTTTTTTTAGCATAACTCTGCATTGTCTTAACAACTTTAAGAGCTCAGTAAAGATGAACTAAACAGAGCCTGTGCCAAGGAAAAGAGCAGCACTTTCTACTAAGTATGGGATGCAGTTTTCTAAGTAGAAATTCACCTGAGTGAAAAGCTAACTTAAATATTTCACCTTCTGCCTGGCTTCCACCATGAGCAGGAAGAACAAGGCTACTGAACATCCAGCCTTGTCTTGCAAGGAAAAATCCTTTGGATATGAAAATGTATTTTCTATAGTGTGGGGAAAGGGAGCAGCAGAGTGTCTTCCCTTTCACCTCCTTAAACCAGCTAGTTCAGCTTCAGTGGCTGGGATTGATGCTCTGGAGGCTGCACAGTGGCACTGAGTGTTCTATCAGCAATAATCATTCAGTCAATCAATCAATCAATCAATGTGCAGAGGATCCCAGGTGGTCGAACAGTTTGCTGCCCCAGACACAGAGCAACACATCTGTAGGGAGCTGAGGTATTTCAAAGATTGGTTTGTGAGTAAGGCACAGCCCCAGGGTCGGGCAAGGCAGCCCAAAGCTTTGTCAGCAGCAGTTCCCTGCACAGCACTGTCACTGCACAGCTGGACCAGCTCACTGGCTCCACAGCTGCAGTGTCACCACACAGGTCACTCCCAACCAGTTTTTCCATGTCTTTTGCACTCTAGCCCAAGGGCTCTTTCCTGGTTTTTTGGTTTGGTTTGTTGTTTGTTTTTTTTTTTTTCCTTTGGACCACAGTACCTTGCTCGGAATTATGCATCCCTCATGCATGTAAATGAGAGGGGTCCAATTACATGCGAGGGAGAAAGTGTTTAATGAATCGTGAAAAAGCAAGGGTTGCATAAAAAAAGCTCAATCCCAATGCTCCCTCATCCCCCCACTTGGAAATGTGAGTTTCTCATTTTTGAGAGAATGCAAGAGGAGGGAATGGGAGAAACCCCCAGTGAATGAATCCCACACTTGTTTGTGTTTATTACAGCCTGCACTTGAAATCTGTGATATGCACCTTTAAAGAAAAATAGTTATTATGTCATCAAGTTGTTTTCCTCTGCACAACATAAACAATGCAAGACATGATTGTTTATGGTAACTACATAACTGTATTCAAATTCACCCAGAGTACATTTCTCTTTATGGTCTGCTTTCCTCTGGCTGTATAAGTAAAGTCTTATGGCAATTTAAAGGACAAAGAACAGGCAAAGGCAGGTTGGTATTTATAAGGTCTTGTAAAATACAGCCACTAGTTACACAATCTAAGACTAACTTCCACACCTGACTGACCCTGAGATTGGCTCTGGCTATTCCAGGTGAATATGAACTAGACACCAAGTGTTACGATGAGCATTTGAAGGAAAACCACATTAAAGCAATATTATTAATGTCAAGTATGATTCCATATGACTGCATTTAAAACAGACAGTAAACTAGTTTGTAAATATTTTGGGTCTTTTCAGGTATCCTTTCATTCTGCTGTTTTGTTGTCATTGGTTGGTTTTTGGTTAGTTTTTGTTGTTTGGTGTTTGTTGGTGGTTTGTATTTTTTTTTAAGCAGGATTAATGATTTTGCACATGGAAGTGATTTCTCATTAAAGCAGGATGCAGCTGGAAATAACATCTATAACAACATCAATGGGAAAATTCCATGTGTGCACAGGTTTACACAGGAGTATGAGTAACCTGTGAAATTACACCCAGTCTGCTCAATTTTTTGCTAACTTGATCTAGGACCCTGCAGGCAAAATGCTTGAGGAGCTCAGGGCATAACTTTTAGCATTTATGGGTGCATATTTCTCATTAGAATAATGTGAAATAAAAAGAAAGACCTACTGCTTTAGTGTTGCAAATTCTTTGTTATTTCCACACATGTAAACCAATTACTGGTGACATAGGATGATGTTCTGTTAGTTTAACTACTGCTATGAGTAGTGGAGCTAAACTCTATGATCTTAAAAAGAAGTTGCCATTCCAATTAGAAGTTCCTATCCCAATTTCTTCTTCAACTTGAAGGCACTGAAGTGATACAAGACAACAGAAATCCCTTGAGAGTGAGGAGAAAGTGGCAGTGGTGCACAAGAGGTGCCTGTCTTTGTGTCACCTTCTAATTTTTCTAATCTTCCAGTGCCACCTTTATTGGAATTTCCATCTGGCCCAGCTCTTGGATGTGTTGTCAGTGGGGATGACATGGCAGTAATTTCCATGTACTGGACTCAAGTGCTTCCATCTCCACTGCTGGCAGCAGGAGACAAGGGATGATGCCAGTAAAGAGAGGAGCTGGAACAGCCCAGCTACCTTAGGAAAGGAAATAAAAGGAGCAATCTGGAAATGCCATAGGGTTGTAAAGATTTGCCTCTCCCTGTATCCACAAAATCCTACACTCTGGGCTTTCCCAAAGAGATGTCAATGATGAACCTTGTGAGGTTTATCTCCTGTCACTGTCTCAGGCTGGTCTCTTCACAGCAAGTGTTTCAAAATCCTGAATTATTGGCCAGATTCACACAGGGTGCTATTCCATGATCTGACTGAAAATGGATGAAAAATTATATGAAGTCAGATAGAAAATTGATACTTCTGGACTTCAGAAAGCAAAATTTTTTCATTCTATTCAATGAATTTTATCCAAAGACAGTAAATACCCTAAAGAGCACGTGCTGTAGACAAAATTTTTGTATAAATCACTTGCCCTTTATTTTTATTTGGCCCATAGAATGACTCTGAGACAGATAAATAAAACCTTGCTTGCAGATTAACATTTTTAGAAAAATAGAGGGGGAAAAAAACTATCTGAGAACCACAAACTGCAGAGAAACCTGAGGGCCTGTGCAAATCTTAGATTACAATCTCCCTCAGTCACCTTTCTGTGACACGTTTGCTCAGTGTCATGAATCTAGTACTCCAATAGATCTTGTACTGTAGTGTTTCTGAGCATTGTCAAGCCACAAATGTGTGTGGTTCTACCCTCCAGAGCTGTCACCTACTTCATATCACTCTGCTTGTGGCACACAAGCCTGGTGGAAATGCAAAATTTACGTTGGGATTTCAGTATCCTTTCTTAGAATTAATTCTTAGGCATATTAGATTCCTTTCCCTTCAAACTATTAACCTTTGAATCCATTATTAGAAAACAACAGTACATACAAATGTATTAAGGAAAATACAGATTCTGGAGCTCATAACTTGGATATATTTCATCATGGAAGGTGGATAAACAAAGCATCTTCAGTTACCAATATCAGAAATTGTCAGCTAACATGCTATTAATGGGTTTTCATCAAACACCAAATGTCAGTATTGTTTGAAGGGGTTTTTTTTAACATCTGTTTTCCAATAGGCATTTTGTTTTAAATTCAATTCAATGCCTTCTTTATGCATTTTGGGGTTATCTTTATTTATTTATTTTTTTTTTTAAGAAATGCAGAAGAACAGTTTCTTAACACAATATAAATTCAAAAAGAAATATTAGTACAAAACACTAAGTCACTCATGTGATAGCTGGTTTGTATATTAACTTAGCAAACCAAGAATAGCAAAAAGCACAAAACCATATAAATGCTCCATTTCCATATCAATGAGACACACCACTACCAGAACTATTTTCTGCATCAAATCATACCCCTGCAACCTTTCTTTCCCATCAGTTTTCTCCACATGGTTGTTTCTCTTGTGCTTTTACCACTTTACTGTTTCTCCCCTGCCCACGCATGGCAAGTGCCTGGGGAGGTGGTGGGTTGGACTGGGACAGCTCTCACAGGTCACCAGTTTGACCTCCACATGCTGTGAAGGTGATGGTCCATTTCTAAGGTCTCTCCTCAGTAATGGAGTGAGAGGAGACCCAGAGGACTAAGTTCTTGTCACTGAAGTGCACACAACTTTTGGTGCATTCCCAGACTCTCTAAGGCAGTGAATTTTGCCCCATTTACTTGCTACTGCAGTGGTAAAAGTCTATGCACCTTACCTTGCTCATCAAACATGTTTCCATGGATGACTGCTACTGAGAAGAGCACAGGCAGGTGAGCCAGAGGGGAATAACATAAGGTACAGACACCAACAAGGTAAAATGTACAGACTAGAGAGCTGGGCAGAGAGAAATTTAATGCAATTTAATAAGAGCAAGTGTAAGGTGCTGCATCTGGGGCAC
>JAOEGS010017351.1:21893-33195 GCA_025447755.1 Corythornis vintsioides | reverse complement strand
GTTGAGGGTGTCCCTGCTCCCTGCAGGGGGCTGCACTAGATGCCCTTTGGAGGTCCCTTCCAGCCCTAACCATTCTAAGATGTCCCCCTTTGGCCTCCTAACCCCAGGTACAGCATGGCACAGACTCTAAGCACTCAGTTACCCTTTTCTTCAAATAAAAACTGGAGGTTTCTAGTGTTAAATTCTAGATGGGAACAAAGTCCACATCATAGAAATTCTTCTAAACCAGATTGCTCTGTTCCAGTACCTACCCAAAAAAAGGGGGATATTCAGAACAAATCCATTGGCAAAGCAAGCATCTAGCAACTTTGTTTATTACCTATTTGCCCATCTAGCTGGCAGGTTAATTCCACGCCAGGAAGGGAACTAAGAAATGTGCCTATGTGCAGCCAGCTGAAAATTCTTGCATGGAAATCATGTAACACCTAGAAACCTGAAGTTCTCAGACATCAACAACTTCCAATGCTACTCGGGACTGCTTTTTTCTAGCACATTCCCATGCTCATGCTGTACAGTCACTTGTAAACATGTGCACTGTTCTGGTTTTAAACACTGCTTCTCTTCCTATGCTCAGTTTCCTGCTTCTTGAGAAGATGCTTTTTCACAGTATGAATCTTAATGTTGCATGCAACAAATAATCAGGGGCGTACAACTAAGCTCCTAAATCCACATTTATGTAACAAAAAAGTAAATAACTTGATTTTTTGAATGTTGTTTTTTCATTGCCTGACTGCAGAAACTTGAACTTTTGATATTTATACATTATACCTTTGTTTTCTGCCCTCTAAGCAGTTGCCTGTTTAACTCCACTGAGAAAAAAAATGAGATGTTGGGAAAAGGCTATAAGGAATAGGATGGCTCAATAGAAAAACAGACACTAGAACCTGAGCTAGTTCCTCAGGACCTGAAAATTTCTCTGTAAGACTCTTTTGTTTGTTTGTTTGTTTTTTATTATTGACTACCATGAGCATTAGAATTATGAAGAGCAAACCTGCTTAAACTCTTCAGATATTTTTTACTACTATGTATTATGGTATTAGAATTCTTACAGACTTCTTTCAAGAATTCATCTTATAGGACTTCCATAATGTCAAATCCACATAATTCTTACAAATCAGTTTTTAAATAAACCTACCAAATATCACTGAAATAGAACTCTACTGAGAAAACAAGTTGTAACTCAACTCTTCTTCCAATAAATTTGTTGGACATTTCCAGTTTGGCAGCACTCCAGGGGAACTGGAAAGTGCACTTAGTATGTGTACAAGTATTTACAGTATTTTTTATGAAACAGTCTGTGTGCATAGATGCTCAGGCAAAGAAGAAGTGTGAAAAGGCTGCCATTTCCATTTTATCCTGGAATTTACTTCAGAAGCCCTAAATTGAAAATAGTGAAAAAGTGTGTATCATATTCAGAGCATGGTACTGAGCCAGAAGTAAAGAGAACAACTCTACAGTAAGATGAGCCTTTTTGCCTAGGTCTATGAAACTCCTGGTTTTACATTTTTCAGTGTTCCTGTGCCAGAACTGTCTTGTTCAAGTAGAAAAAAATCTTCAGCATGTACGATGTGCCACAATACAGAGTTGTTACTTAGGTGTCTAATTGCTTTTGTGGATCTTGTCAAAAGCCCTTGTGCATCAGCGTTTGTCCCTATGCCAGAAAAGCACTTGTACTTTGTCTTGTGCCTCTTTAATTTCTGATATCCAAAGAGAAATAACATTCCCAAAGTCTTTCACTTTGAAAAGACTTAAGAATCACTTCTTTTTTTTTTTTTTTGGTAAGTTTCATTGTGCACAGATGACAATAGTTTGCATTTTTTCTACATCAGAAAAGCTTTTCATGTATTTTCCCTTTCCACACCCATTATAAAATATATATTCTTCAGTGCAGTGTAAAACAAAACATGGAAAAAGATAGCAGCTTTAACCAGGACTTTCAGAAACACATGGGGGTCTTTTTCTTGCACTTTCCTGCATGATTTGTCATCTCAAATAGTGTCAGTCACATCTGATTTGGTGACTTTAAGACTCCAAGACATAAAGCTACTGACTGATGCACCAGGAGGTAATGCACTGCAAGATGAGTCACTGGGAAGCTTAAACTTTTCAAAAAGCTTAACCCTTAATGTTCAGAGACAAATTCCACTAGGATATTTTGATCACTATGACTAGCATATGATAGATTATTACCATAAATCTATAATATTTTGCTCAAGATTCTCAAGGAATAGATAGGACAGAAAATTTCTTTGTGTCATTTATCTGGACTACCAGTTTGCAAAATCACGTGTACAGGTCATATATCACATCTCTGTGTTGGAGACTGTTCATATGCATCTGCAAATATTGAGGCATTATAACTGAAACAGTAGACAGTTCACAGAGTTTTAGTAAAATATTCATTGGATGATGAAAAATGTAGGGGGAGGTCACATTAATTAATGCCTGTTATTTCCCCCTTTTATTTGAGCTCAGTAACAAGACAGAGATGCTCTAATGTGTGTTTTTGAGGAGAAATATTTTTCATGAGATTTTGAAAGTAATTTACTATTTCTTTTATACATGAAAAGAGGCAGATGAAGCAATACACAGATGGCATTTTTCATCATAGATTTCTGCTTTTTTTAACAAAAGCTAGTCCAGATATCTACTTGTATTCTAAAAACACAAAAATAATTGTGTTACATTAAAGTAATACAGGTGTTTTACCTGTAGACAGTAACACATTTCATTATTAACTATTACCATATCATAAAGTAATATTTCCTTGCATTACAAGATGATTAGTTCTCAAAAAATAAATAATCACTGTTCATCTTCATGGTCTTTAGCTATTTTACCTTTTAAAAATAATCCCCCAGTAAAGAAAATGGAACATGTTGTAATGACATTATTTGGATAATTTTATCAGCTATGTGTGGAAATATTAAACCATGCAGTGTCCAAACAAGTAAGAAAGAAATACTGCAGCAGCAACAAAGGAACCTTAGAGCTCATGGTGAGCCACGGACACTGCATTTCCCACACTGGACCTCTCTGTGAACTCTGGGAGGTTGAACCTCTAAGTTTCTAAAAGCCATCTCCCCAGAAGAGTACAAGAGCACACCACCTGCTAAAGACAGACAGTAGCAACAAGGAAAGCATCAGCCCCAAGATAATCAGCAATGGTTTACCTACAATTTATGCTGTCAGACTAAGTCAAAATTAAAAGTTGATGGAAAGCGTATATCTGTGATATCTTGATCAATAAACCAAACCCTAAAAAAATTAATTACATTAAATGGATTAAAAAGTACATTAAATGGATTAAAAACTGGCCAAACAATAGGTTTCCACATGTAAATATAAACAGGAATTATGTTTAACAACTGTTTCAAGTACAGTCTCTAAGGTTCTGTTCTCTACTACTTAACATTTCTATCAGTGACTTGAGAAAAACAAACAAACAAACAAGCAAAGCTGATAAAGAATACAAACTGGGGGAATGTTAACTAAAGACATCTAGACCAACAATTCAGATTAAAATGGATGCCTTGGCATGTTGTGAGTCAATAGCACATTTCAGTAAAGCCAAATGTGAAATCACAAACCTGGAGAAGAAGTATGCAGGCCACAACAGCAGACTGAGGAATCTATCTGGGAGACCATCAGCTTAAAAAAAAAAATCTGTGGGGTTGTGAATGAAATTTAGTCTTCTCCACAAGAAAGTAACCAAGAGAGCCAGTGCAATCTTAAGGTATATAAACTGAAGGATCTCAAAGAGCAGGCTTCATCACCTTTTTACCTAATCTTGGTACTAATGATCCTGAAATCTGTGCAGTTTTGTCATTTATAATTCAGAAAAAGATACTGGAGAATCCAAGAGTACAGAGAAGAGGCACATAAAAGGCAGGAAACCATGCTTTGTGGTAAATGACTCCAAGGGCTCAGTCTATTTAGGTTCTTTCAAAATGGATCACCTGACTCAATCATAGCCCTTACACAACCGAAAAAAAAAGGAATGTGACAGCTCATGCTGCTATATTTTAGACAGAAGATGCCATGGTTGGATTTTGAAACTTGACAAATTCACATGGAGTACAAACATCAGATTTCATCCCAAAGTTGAGCTGATAGAAAAACAGAGTAAGTGCAGATTTATTTTTTTTTATTAACTGTGCATGGATGTTTCTGAAAATAAGATACTTTCCTTGAAACACAAATACTGTCTTTGCAGCCATAAATCCCAGGTGAGCCACACTGATTAATTTATTCAAGAAGTTAAGTTAGATGACTGCAATAATCCCCATTGACCTTCAAATCCATGACACTAGCTGAAGATCCTAAATCTGGAAGAAAAAATAATGCTCACATTCATAGAATCATTTAGGTTGGAAAAGACACTTAAGATCATGAAGTCCACCACTAAACCATCAGAGAACCACAAAATCACAGAATCACTGGGGATGGAAGGAACCTCTAGCAATCATCTAGTCCAACCCCCCACAACAAAGCAGAATCACATCCAGAGATTTTTTTATATCTCCAGAGAAGTGGACTCCAAACCTTCTTGAGCAGCCTGTCCCAGTGCTTCATCACCCTCACAGTGAAGTTTTTTCTCATGTTTAGATGGAATTTCATGTGTTTAAGCTTGTGCCTGTTGCCCCTTGCCTTGTCAATGGGCACCACTGAAAGGAGTTCAGCTCTATCCCTCCTTATACCCACCCTTTAGATATTTATAGACATTGATAAGGTCTCCTATCCATCTCCTCTTCTCCAGGCTCTCTCTTTCATTGTAAGAGAGTTGCTCCAACCCCAGCCATCTTTGTTGCTCTCCCCTTGACTCTCTCAGTAGCTTCCTGTCTCTCTTGAACTGGGGAGCCCAGAACTGGACAGGGCATTCCAGTTTTAGGCTCACCAGAGCAGAACAGAGGAGGAGGATGATCTCTTTTGACCTGCTGGACACACTCTTCTTAATGCACCCCCAGATACCGTCGGCCTTCCTGGACACAAGATCTCATTGCAGGCTCATTATTAACTTTTTGTCTACCAGTTCCTTCTCCTCGGGACTGCTTTCCAGCAGGTCTAACCCTAACATATGTTGATGCATGGGGTCGTTCCTCCTCAGGTGCAGGACTCTACATTTGCCCTTGTTGAACCTCATTAAGTTTTGTTCTGTCCACCACTCCAGCCTGTCCAGGTCACACTGGATGGCAGCACAGTCACTCAGCGTGTCTGTCACAACTCCCAGTTTTGTACCATTAGCAAACTTGCTAAGGATGCACTCTGACATCACAGAAGGCTATCAGTATTGGTCAAGCATGATTTTCCTTTGGTGAATTCATGTTGACCCCTCCCAACAGCTTTCTTTTCTTCCATATGCTTTGAGATGACATTTGAACAGTTTGTTCCATCACCCTTCCAGGAGCAGAGGTGAGACTAACCAGTCTGTAGTTTCCTGGGTTCTCCTTCTTGCCCTTCTTAAGTACTGGAATGACATTGGCCTTCCTCCAGTCCTCAGGCATCTCTCCTGTTGTCCATGACCTTTCAAAGATGGTGGCACAACAATAACATCTGGCAGCTCTCTCAGCACTCGTGGGTGCATCCCACTGGGGACCATGGATATGCTGTTTGGCTAAGTGGTCTCTAACCTGGCACTCCTCTACCAAGAAGTCTTACTCTCTCCAGCTTCTTCTCTTACCTGCAGGAATCATAAGAGCTGGTTTTAGCAATGAAGACCTAAGCAAAGACAGCATTCTGTAATTCTGCCTTCTCCATGTTTTCTGACACTAAAGCACCCACCTCATTCATCATCAGACTCACATTTTCCCTATTTTTTCTATTGATATACTGGAAAAAAACCTTTCTTGTTGTCTTGGATGCCTCTTGCTAGATTCAGTTCCTGGTGGGCCTTAGCTTTCCTCATTGCATCCCTGTGTTCTCTGACAACAATCCTATATTCCTCCCAGGTGGCCCATCTTGTTTTCCACATTCTGTAATGTTCTTTCTCCCATTTCAGTTTTTTTCCAGAAGACCCATCCATGCAGGTCTCCTGCTGCCTTTGCTTGACTTCTTACCCATAGGGATGCACCAATTTTGAGCTCAGGAGTAGTGTTTGAATACTGACCAGCTCTCATGGACACCCCACCTTCTAGAGCCCTGACCTACTATTCCACTGAGTAGATCTTTGAAGGGGTTAAACAACTCTTCTGAAGCCCAGGATTGTGAGCCTAGATATTTTTTTTTACTTCTTCAACACAGGATTTTGAACTCCACCATCTCATAGTCACTACAGCCAAGGTTGCCACCAACCTTCATACCCCAAACAAGTCCTTCTTTCTTTGTTAATACAAGATTCAGCAGTGCCTCTCTCCTCATAGGTTCTTCCACCACTTACATAAGAAAGTTATCCTCAATGCTCTGCAGGAATCTCCTGGATTGAGTGTGCCTTGCTCTGTTACCTTTCCAGCAAATATCAGAGGGTGGTTGGAAGTTCCTCCATGAGGACCAAGGCCTGTGATCATGAGACTACTTTTAGCTGATTATAAAACACCTCATCTACCTCCTTATCTTGATCATGTGTCCTGTAGTAAACAATCACAACAATGCAACCCATGTTAGCCTGATGCTTTAGTCTTAACCATAAGCTCTCAGATAAATTCTTCGTTCTCTCCCTAATCCATGTCCCACATGTATTAGGTGCCACATCTATATGTATTAAGTGCCACATCTATACATCTTTATCTATATACCTCAAGGGGTGGTGACTCCACCGCTTCCCTGGGCAGCTTGGTCCAGTGATTGACAACTCTTTAAATGAAGATATTTTCCTAATATCCAATCTAAACTTCCTGTGGCACAATCTGAGGCCATTTCCTCTTGTCCTTTCTCTTGTTACTTGGGAAAACAGACCAACCCCCACATGACTACAACCTTCTTTCAGGTAGTTGTAGATAACAATAATGTCTCCCCTGAGCCTCCTTTTCTTCAGACTCAACAATCCCAGTTTCCTTAGCTGCTCCTCATAAGGATTCTTTTCCAGATGCTTCACCAGATTTGTTTGTCTTTGAACACACTCCAGCACCTCAATGTCCTTGTAGTGAGAGGCCCAAACCTGAGCACAGTACTTGAGTACACTGGTGCTGAGCACAGGGAGAAAATTACTTCCCCAGTCCTGCTGGTCATAGCATTTCTGATAAAAGCCAGGGTACCCTTGGCCTTGCCACTTGGGCACACTGCTGGCTCATATTCATCTGTTTTTTTGCTAGCAACCCCAGGTCCTTTTCTGGCAGCCACTACTCCCCAAGCCTGTAGCATTGCCTGGGGTTGTTGTGAGCCAAGTGTAGGACCCAGCACTCAGCCTTCTTGTACCTTATGCTAAAATTTGCCTTGGCCCATTCATCCAGCCCATTCAGATGTCTCTGTAGGGCCTTTCTACCCTCAAACAGATCAATAATCTCACCCATCTGCAAATTTACTAAGTGTGCACTTCATCCTGTTGTCCAGATCATTGACTGATTCAAGATAGCTAGCCACTAGAAACCACTCTAAGAACCATTAGTGTGTATGCTATTGACTATAAACTCCAGTTTGTCCCTTACAGCCATGAGTTCACTAAAAAAAACACTAATATAAACACTGACAGAACTTTTGCAACTCTACATGAGCTGCACAAATGGCTCAAAACCAATGGTGCCCAGGATGGAGGGAAAAACTGGTATAAATTAATTTCATTAATTAATTTTATGAGCTGGGACAGTAGTAATCACTGATGGCCTATCACTGATAGTCTATGACTACTGAAGACAGGAGGAATTATAAATCTATTTGCCAAAAAGTTGCATTCTGTTATTAATTTTTAATCCAATTTTTTAGAACTGCAAAATTTCTTCATCTTTGCTAGGAGGATGAGATTGAAAACCAGCCAATAGTAGCTTTTACTTGCATTTATTCTACTACTCTAACACAAGAGATGACTGGGAGTTACCACAGCATCATGCCATCTGTATTAGTAAAGCCTGCTGTAGTCTTATGGTATTGAAAAAGAGAGAAAGAATGATTCAATTCTCCACTATACCACTTCTTTATTTGCTTGCATTCTTAAATTAGGAGTAGGAAGACTGAGATGCTGTAAGTAGACAAACTGCAGTTTCTGCCTGAGTGCAAAAAGACACTGCATAATAAATACCCACCTGCATCAAATACTCTTATCTTCTTCCCATTTCTTGTGCCCTCTCCCACTCACCTGGAACTGAACACTTCCCCTTTGTTTTATCTTATCTTGAAAACAAGGAAATACCATGAGTTACATGTCAATATGACCTCTGTGAACTAGGAA
This sequence comes from Corythornis vintsioides, assembly GCA_025447755.1. NCBI lineage: Eukaryota > Metazoa > Chordata > Aves > Coraciiformes > Alcedinidae > Corythornis > Corythornis vintsioides. Next base: position 24,878 of record JAOEGS010017351.1, on the reverse strand, counting down.
AAAGCTGTCTAATGTAATACCTGGCTCCATTAAAGCATTTAAAGATGCATCTTGAATTCTAGCAGTGTTGGGAAAAGAAAATATGCTTTAGGGTGTGAGTTTAAAAAATGTAAAGAGAATAGAGATAAAGGCTTGCTTTTCTGTTCAGAGATCCTTCATAAGATCCATTTACATAGTAGCTTCCCAAAATTAGCTTTAAATTCTGTTTTTCCATGTATTCAATATTTTCACTTTGTATATATTTCATGGATTAAAATGAAAATGTTGGCAATTTAGTCAAGCCACAGGTTAGCTGGGGAAATAGGAAGTAATTTCTAACAAAATGGTTAGGAATTTTCTTTCTGTAGTTTAAGAATCAATAAAACTAATCAAGATGACACATTTGTTTGTATTGGATTTCTGTTGCCTTATCAATGTGCAAATTCCTTGCCTCATAGAAGGCTGGGGGACTGAGTTTTACCTTTAGTTTTCCTTTTATACTTCCATAGTAGGCTATACTTTTTTTGACAAGAAAAAGTTAAGATACATTAAATACTCTTCTAGGTCAGAGCAGATCTCTGTAGGTTTGACTCATGACTGGGCTCCCTCACTGACCATAATGCAGTGTGGAGTAGGGCAGATCCAAGGTGGAGGAGCAATGGCAGGGTGCTGTGTCTCTCTGAGGACTTCTGAAATGGTTGTGCATTCCCTAGACTGCACAGAAAAAAAAAAAACCATAATTATAAAAGAGCTCCCTTGAATGTTCTGCTCTTCTAAAGGTGGTACTTACCTTTGAGTAGAATCAGCACCAAATTAATGCTGTTGGAAGCCATGGATGGCCAAGTGTAAGGAGCACTAAGCATCTCTAATTTAATATCTAATTTTAGATCCATATTTGCCAGGAAGGACACAAGTTTCCTAATGCTGTGGAGGTAAAAATGTCACTCTTCATTACAACATTAAACTAAGCAAAGGCAAACAGACCTTAAACACTTTTCAGAGTCTTTGGAGAATGGAGGAAGAGAATGTTCCTGCATTAATCTTGTCCTACTGATGTCCAGACCTGATCTGAAGACACATGATATTAGATATATGTCAACTACATTAATATATTTTCACTGCAAAAATTAATACAGAGACCTTTTCCACACAACCATAGCAGCAGAATACACTGCTTGGTTAGGGATGTCATCTAATTAAATATAGAAGCTGGTATCATCTCTAGTATGGGCACCTAATAAAGAACTCTTTAAACATAGTCCATTTTTTTGCCCTTCCTATAGGGGAAAAGCTGTAGTGAGTGCTTACAGTACATGTTTGATCCTAGACTACACTGCTGTAGCAATACTGGGTTTTAGGAAAGATGTGTAATTTCTGGGTGCCTGTAGTGAATCAGTATCAGAGCTAGATCTGACATAAACATACCTTTGATTACCTTCAGCTTAAGATTAATTTTATTTCAGACTGATTCATATAGGAAAATCAGTAGCAAAAAAAAAAACCAACAACAACAACAAAAAAAGGTATTTACAGTTTACCTGTAAATGTTTTGTATTTTTTTAATTTCCACACCACTGGTGAGGTCACGAAGCCACTTCCCTGTGGGCCTGTCTGACTGCAGAGAGGATCTGACTGCATCTGGAGATACCTGATCTTGGATGAAAAGGACTGGCAAACTTTTGATAAATGCTTTGCTGAGATGAAGTCTGAAGACCTGCCCTCAGGTGTGACAACAAGATGCTTCTGCAGATATCCCATAGAAATACAGATACTGCTCCATTAAATGACATTAAACAAGAACTACATTTCACCAGCTTCACTGACAATCCAGGGGAAAAGTAAAACATTTACTACCCTGAATCTGGAGGGACAGCACTAGCAAATTCCCCACCTTATCCTATGTGATGGGACTCTTTTCAGAGATTCTGTTTCTACAGCTAGCATGCTACAACTGCTAGTAAGGGAAAAATAATTTATCCATGAAAGACATCTGAGATGCAGCTCATCTGCTTGTAAAAGTACACAAATTAATCTATCAGAAGCTATGATCACTGCTTCTGGACCTGAATATCACTCTCAAATGCTTTCACATTAGAATGGGAAGGCCAGAGTCTTACACACAGTGAGTATAACTTATACGACTTCTTTTAGGTGTTAGAAAGAGTTGTCCCTGTGCACTCTATTCTGGTTGGTTTGCATCCCATCTTAACACTTTTTACTGTGAGTGCTATCAGATGTGCACAGCCTAGTGGGCAGCCACTGTGCATTGCTCTGTTCAGCTCTTCAGGTTTGACAAGGACGGATGTGAAAAGAAGTAAAATAGTAAAAAAAAAATGCAGTATACTAACAACAAGAAAACCAGAAGAAACTTTAGTAGCAAACGACTACTTTTTTTTGGCGTTGCATCTAGCTCGTACATCTTTGAACAATAACAAGTCAATAAATCACAATAAGCTAGTTGGAAGAGAAGTGTTTAAGTAACTAAACCACTGAGCCTTATCTGTTAGCAGATAAGGGGGAACCAGATTAAGGAGATCACTAACTTTAAAGACAGGTGGTCTGGATAGTAGAAACAAAAACAGATGTCATGTTTTCTTTTTCTCTGGAGTAACACAACAGCAAGGATGTAGAAGCTGCAAATTTGAGACAAGAAAATTATACACAGCTCAGATTCTCAGTCAAATGCTCCATTCCTTACACTTTCACCCAAGTTTTCAAAGGCATGCTTGCACTGTCTGAAGTTAAAATATAATTATTTTTATGGCACAGAGCACTGAGTGATTACCATTTCTGTCTTCTAAAACAAAACTCATGGATTACCTTCCATAAAACTGGATTATATCAAGGATCATTTGTCTTGGAAAATATGAAAATATTTCTATTACATCTGTGGAAACAAAGCAAGACGATAACTATTGTGTATTACAACTTTTCATATATTTCAAAAATATTTGGAAATGAGAGAATATATATATATATGTATATACGTATATATTTTAATAGGAA
>JAOEGS010017350.1:15673-35070 GCA_025447755.1 Corythornis vintsioides | reverse complement strand
TCAAGGGATGTGAGCGGCCCGGGACCGTAGCTCTCCACCGGCTTTAGCGGCAGCAGGAGCCGCGGCGGTTCCTCCCCCCCTCAGGCTGGGCCCGGCCCCTCAGCCCCGAGCGCAGGCCGCGCCGCCATGGCGCTGAAGATGGTGAAGGGCAGCATCGACCGCATGTTCGACAAGAACCTGCAGGACCTGGTGCGCGGAATCCGCAACCATAAGGAGGACGAGGTGAGCGGCCCGGGGACTGCCGGGTGCCTTCGGCTGGTTCTGGCCTGGGCCGGTTCTCTGCCCCCCCACCCTGGGGCTCTGGTCCCCCAGGCGGGCCCAGCTCTGGCGGGTACCGGGGAGGGACAGGTGGATCCATCCCGCTGCCCTGGAGGATGGGCCAGGCCCGGCTGCTCTGCCAAGGGGATGTTGGTTTGGAGAAGGTGGAAGTGAAAGCGGGAATCGGAACGAGGAAGGGGATTCCGGGGTCTAGGCCAGAGAGGCTGCGGGAGAGCAGGAGCAGCGAGGGGGGGGAGTGGGTCACGTGTGGTGCTCGTTTATTGTGTTAAGATCCCTGATAGATCCAAGACAGAGGAATTTCAGAGGAATTTCTTCCTTTGGCACTGCAGCCAGCTCCTGGAGTCAGCTGTTTACTCTTCACCTGCTACACAGGGAAGCTGAGGTTGGTCATAATTCACCTTTCAACTCATTCCCGTTGTTTGCCTTTGGAATAAAGTGGATTCTCCTGGTTTCAGAGCTTTTGCAGGAAGAAAGCAGTTGGATGTGTTGCCCTGTTGCTCCTGTACTGTTTATCCAATGACAGGACAAGAGGCAATGGGAGTCAGTTGGAGCACAAGAGGTTTGGGGGAAACACAAGGAAAATCTTTTTCCCAGTGAGGGTGCCAGAGCCTGGAAGGGGCTGCCCAGGGAGGTTCTGGAGATTCCTGCTCTGGAGACATTCCAGATCCTCCTGGATCAGTTCCTGGGTAACTTGGTCTAGGTGATCCTTCTCAGGCTGGGGGGTTGGACTAGATGATCTTTCCAGGTCCCTTCCAACGCCTGACACTGTGATTCTGTAAAGGCAAGAGATGGGGGAGAGCAGTGCAGATGGAATAGTCATCAAGGACATGTGGTGGGAGACTTTCCCCATTGTGTCATGTGTTAATTGGGAAGCAGCAGACACTGGGAATGTCATTTGTCTTCATCTCCACCTGATCTTGTGGCCTCAGAAGCTTTCTTTGGAACAGCCTGACAGGCTTTGCTGGAATATCAGAGAGTTGCTGTGGAGTTAGTGCAGGGAGGCTAAAAATCCTGGTAGGGCACAATATCCAAATGGTACCAGCTATGAAAAGGATCCCAGAAGTTGGTAATGTTGTTGCCAAGTCAAAGGTTTAAGTTGGAGAATTCATTTAATCGGGATTCTTGCACTAAGCTTCATTGTTGAACTGCAACACAAAATCCCCCTTCTGAAACCACTGGATGTTGCAAATGGCTTTTGAAGCCTGTTGTGATCAGGGCAAGGGGATATTTGCTAGAGAGATACCTGGGAAGCTTCTGTTCGGATTTCAGTGGGTGTTAAATGGATGAATATTGATTTGGTGACAGCACCCTGAGCTGGGGAGCCACAGGGTGGAAACACCAGGTTGCCCTGGACACTTGGTGTGTCCTGGACACTTGGTGTGTTCCCCTCCAAGCTGGAGCAGGGGATTCTGTGGCACCCTTGGGCCCAGTTTGTGTCATGCTGCTTTAGTAAATGTGCTTTATCCTTTTATGTGTAGGACAGAAAATGTTCCATCATCAGTCTCTGAGGAGCCCCCTGGGAAGGTGCAGGCCTCTGACACCAGTGGAGAAGGATGGAACTGATGTTGTCATGTCTAAAATAACTCTGGGACAGGTAGCTCCTTTTCCAGGAGTTCCTGAAGAGCACAAGTGCTGTTACACAGGCAGGATTAACGAGTTCCTGGGCATCATAAGCCATGCCAAGTTTGGTCTTAGTCTGTGAGAGAAATAAAGTGTGATAGCTCTGATCTCCTCTGGAGTTAGGGAGAAAAAAAATCTCCTCTGGAGTTAGGGGGGGAAAGTCTCCTTGCATGAATTTGACTCTTTGTACCAATTTACACTGTAGGATTCAGAGAGACCAAAGCAAACGTTCCATCTCTTGCTGTAAGGGGCTGGTGTCTCTCAATCTAACTGGACTGTAGCAGGATGGTACCTTAAATGATGGCTGCTCTTTAGTTTGAAGTAAAAGCTGTGAGATTTTACAATAGAGATAATTCCAGGCAGTGGTCATGGATATTTCCTAGTTTTCGGGTGATGTTACAAAGGAAGGAGCTGCAAAAATCCTTCCTCCTTTTCCCACAGCTGTAGGCTATGAAATGTTGCTCCATTGCCGAATGTGGTTCCTCAACCAATGTCAGTGTGTCTCAAAGAAGGGTTTAACCTTAAGACACAAACTCTGTCCTACCCAGAAGAGCAAAGGGGTCCCAGCCAAGCAGCAGTGTGCTTTGGGGGTGGGGATATTAACTGTTCTCAGCTCACCAGGAGAGGTGCCCCAGGACAGAAGGTGCCAGGGAAGGAGTGAGGTGGGTCTGTTGCTTTGGCTGCACGAGGCTCATTTCTGGTGTAGATGTTGGGTTTTGGCTTCTGGATTTCAATCCTCTGCAAGTTCTGCTATCACCTTCCCCCTGGTTGCTTTGGGCAGCCCCTCCTGGTCCCCAGGAGATAGAATTCTTCTTTTCCAGCCCCTTCTCAGGTGCCATCCCAGACTCCTGGTGTCCCCCAGCACATGGAGGACGTGTCTGTGCTGCAGGATGCTCCAGAGGGTTCTCACCCTGCCTCTCCCTGCAGATCCCAAGGGTCTTTTCCAAGCTGAATGATTCTGGTTTCCAGGGACCTGGTGGTTCTGTCCTCATCATCCCTGTGTTGCTGGGACTCTTGGGCATACCCCCAGGCTGGATGGAAAGTCAGTGGAACACCAGGAGCTCTCCTGGAAAATGTGAAGTGTCCTCAGCTCCCTGTGAGAACTGAAGGCATAAGGAGGGGTTTTTGGGGCATCTTTGAACACCCCAGAGTCCTTTTGGGCCCAGCCTGGCACCAGCAGGGATGGAGACCATCTAATGCTGTGGTTTTCTGGCAGCTTCTGTTGCAGCATCAGTGTCCAAAGGTCAAGGATACAGGATGGAAGCTAAGAGGGGAATTTTGAGGGATGCTCCAGAGCTCTTTGGACTGAGAGCCCAGCCCAAGTGGTAGGCAGAGTGCAGTTCATTGATGGCAGATGGCTCTTCAGTCGCTGCTGGATCCCTTCCTGCCTCTCATATGTGTGCTCCTATCCTTGAAGAGAGCTCATTATTCCACCCACTTCCAAGAGGATCTGGAGTTGTTATTGTTAATTCTTTTGAGCGTGTGAATCCCTGGAAAAGACCCGAGTTGGAAATAGAAACAGTGCCCAGAAGGGGGTTGGGTGAGGACTCCACACCAGTGAGCAAAACAGACTGGTCCTGGCCCCCAAGGTAGCACAGTGTCCCTGCCTTACCTGCTGGGCCAGGGCAAAGAGAGGGCCTGGAGCTGTGGTACAGGAGCCAAGGTGTGGGTTGTTCCTCCTGTGATGACAGCAGAGTGTGGCTGAGGCTATGCCTTTCATCCTTTGCTTTCTCCTCTGTTCAACTGACTTAATTGACTGTGGCATGAGTGGAGCTAATAGCTTTGTTCCCAGTCCAGATCCTGGTGGAGCCATCTCTTCTGAGGGTTCGAAACACTCCAGGCAGCTCATCTCAGAAAAAAATTCTGCCTAGGCAGGTCCAGAGCAGAGGAACAACTTTGGACACCTCACCCTGAGAAGTGGAGTGGCCAATACACTGCAGCTCTGGGAGGGCAGGGGGAGAAGAGCCAGAAAAAATCAAACCACAGTGAAGCTCCTCACTGCACTTCTGTGCTTTTGGAGGCAGCTCTCTCTGCCCCAGGGCTGAGTGTCCTCACCAAAGTGACTGAAAACCCCCTTTCCTCTGCAACGTGGGTTTGTCTGGGGTATATTTGGTGCCCAAAGAGCACCTCTAGACTGAGCTATTCATTTATTTTCCTCTCAGAAGTGTTCTTGGCTGGAGTGTCCTGTTCCTGCTGGGATGTGCAGAGCAGCGTGGGGTGACAAGCATCAGCCAGGTCATGGGACCAGTTACAAAGCAGCATTTGTGTTCCCCAGGTTATTAAAAGCTTTTGGTCATGCTGAAAAATGGCAAAGCTGGGTCATCTGCAAGGGAGTCACTGAGACCTGGGTGGCAGGAGGTGCAGAGGTGTTGGGATAAGGTTAAAGGTGCAGAAAAGAAGATGGTTGGTGGTAGCACTGAGTGCACATTGGGTGCTTTTTTAATATATTCAAAATACCTGCTGCTGCCTGAGGGTCCTATTGGGTTCTGGAGTGTAGCTGAGCATGGAAAACAAAAAGTTTGGTTCATTCCAGTTCGTTTGAGGCAGTGACCAGGAGGCTGCTCAGTCTGCAGGCCATGGAGGTGGGTGCTGGGCTTTGCATTTGCTGTCTCCTGTTAGTTTTGTGACCCAACTGTGCAAACCTGTTGAGCTTTTGCTGGGTGATTCCCAGTTAAAAGGTGTCCAGAGGGAACCAGGATCAACGTGACTGTGTCAGTTCCCTCCAGTGGGCAGGGTCTGGCTAGATGAACTCCTGGCTGTCTCAGGGTGACAGAGCTCCAGCCTGCAGGAATGGGAGGCAGTTTAGTGCTGGGATTGTGTAGCAGGGGACAAATTGACTTGAATTCCACAAATATTTGTGCTGAGATCAATCAATCTTCATTCTCTTCCTTACCTTCCACCCTGAGTGCTCACAGCTTTGCATAAATCACTGGTAAAGCTTGGCAATATTTCCCCTATTACATGTTTATTTAGCATTAATACATCATTAAGCATCTCTTTTGTTTTCTTTCCTTGTGATCATTCCCCCTGAACTGATTCCAGGGAGCTGAGCCTCAGAGGAGCTGCTTTCATCCCTTAGGAGGGGGTGACTGTTTCCTAGAGGTACCACAAGCACTTGTGACTCTCCTGCCTGTACCCAAACCTGCAGCTAGGCACAGAAATGTCTGGAACTGTCACGGAAAAATCCCTGCTGGAAGTGCTTGCCCAGCTTTCTCCTTGGGCGGGTTTGAGGAGGTTTCTGTTCACAGGGAGATGGGTTTTTACCACATCTCTGGTGCTGAAGGTGCCTGCTCAGGTGTGATTGACAGCCCAGCCCCTGGGGACTGTTTAATTGCCCTGCAATGAAATTAACAGATGCTGTGATCAGGCTGGAGAGGATTCAGATGGAGGGACCCAGGCTGGAGATTTGTCAGATCTCTCCAGAGCCCCCTGCTGATCCCTGCTGCTGAGCTGGCATTTGCTGTCTCACACCCGCCCCGGCATCTCAGCCTGGGGAGCTGGGGCTGACATGTCTGGGGCAGCTCCAGCTTCCTCCTGCATAGCAGCTCTTCCCAGGGAGATATTCCAGCTGTTTTGGGCTGAGCTGCACAAGAAGTGCCCTCAGTGCACAGCCAGGACATGCTGCCTGGGCACCTGCCTGGGCACAGGCCTTGCCAAGGGTCATGTTGGACAAGCAGCTGCAGTTCCACCTCTGTTTGCCTTCTGAAGCCCATCATGCTTTGGTCTATACCCATTTGGGAGACCCTGGGGGATTCCTACAGGGCCTTACGGCTTCGTTTGGGCTTGATGAGCAGATGCTGGTGGGCATGGGATCACACAGATTAGTGCTGAGCCTGGAATAGACATTTGAGATCTTCTAGTCCAGTCTAAGTGATCCTTGGGTAACATCTCTGGTTTAGAAAAGAAAGGTTCAGAGGATTTTATTGGGGTATGAATCAGTTTAGGACACTGCCAGTTGTGTGTTCAGTAAATATTAAGAATAGGGGAAAAAAAAAAAAAGTCTGAATTGACTTTTCACTTTCCTCCCTCAATGTTCTTTGACCTGGGAGTCTGTCTGCTGTGACCTGCTGAACTCTGGGTGACTCCAGTTGGAGCTTCAGTTCTCTCACCTGCTTCCCTTGGTTTATGGCTTTAGGGAGGTTGGATAGACACCAAGGGGGAGCCAGTGCCTGGGAATTATCTTCTATCCAGCTGTGGAGTAGCTAAAACAAAGGATCCCTTTCCTTAGCTCAGCTTGTCCTATAGTATTTAAATGAATGTATTAGTATTATGTCAGTGCATCAGTGCTGGGAAAGTCACTCAGTTTTTCTCCAGTTTCAGTATAAAATGCTTTGGTGGTTTTTTTGTTGGTTTGTTTTTTTTTTTTTTTTTCTTGCAAATAATTAGACCTTGCTGAGTGGCTGCCACTTCTTTTTCTTCACCACATGGAGTAGTTCTCCCTTTCTCTGCCCAGTTCTCTGAACAGCTGAGGGGGAAATTGCTTTGCTCAGCCTCCCCTCCCAGTCAGCAATTCCAGCAGCCAGAGTCTGGGAAGAGCTTCACTGGAGATCCAAACACACCCCCTTCCCCTTCGCAGAGAACATGGCAGAGGCTGCCTGGGGTGCCAAGGCTGAGACTAAATAGATGGGTTTTCATCTTGCTCATTCATGGCAGTGCCAGTCCAGAGAGATTAACAAAGAGTTAATACCTGCTGATCCTCTAAAGCTGCCTATATATAGGGGCTCTCCTTCCTTCCAGTCTCCTAGGAAGGGCTGCTTGCTGCTCTTCAAAATTTCCTCCTTTTGCTTCCAGGTCTAGAAGTTGCTCGTTGCATTGGGCTCACCGGTAGGCAGGGGCTTGTCTGCAGGGCACTGGGACCATGAAGTGGTGAGGGACTCAGGGGTCTGTCTGGCTGTGCCAGGCTGTATATTGAGTGTGGTGGGGGACTCGTGGGGCTGTCTTTGGCTGTGCCAGGCTGTACACTGAGTGTGGTGAGGGACTCGGGTCTGTTCAGCTGTGCCAGGCTGTACACTGAGTGTGGTGAGGGACTCGGGTCTGTCCTTAGCTGTGCCAGGCTGTACACTGAGTGTGGTGGGGGACTCTCTGGCTGTGCCAGACTGTACATGGGTGACTCGGGGATCTCTCTCTGGCTGTGCCAGGCTGTACAGTATTTCACTTTTCTGTGCTCCTGTGGGTATCTCCTCCCTCTTGGTCACACAGTGGGTTGTGTTTCCACTCCCAAGAGTTTGCCAGGAAACAGAAGCTGATGTTGAAATCATCTGGGGATAAATGCTGTGGGAAATGACAACAGAACTTTCCTGGTCATGGTTCTAGAGCCTGAGAAGCTGCACCTTGGTGTTCTGCTCTGAGAGCCAGTGCTGGGCTTGCTGGCCAAGCTGTGGCAACCAGATCTACAGCTGAAGGATTTAGTGACACTGTTCACCCTGCTCTGGTGGGCATAAAATATTCAAGGCTGGGTACAATGTGTTTGTAGATCAGTTGCATGTTGTGGCCATTGCCCTTTCAGCATCTCCAGTGAAGTATTCAGAAGTTTGAGGAGTTTGTTTGTTTAGATTATGCTGAAGAGTTTAAACTGTGGGAACTGATGGGATCTGAGCCACTCAAGCAAAGGCAAATCTGCTTCTGGGGAGACGTCTCATGCAGCCTCTGCTGTTGAGCATCCTGGGCAGTGCCACCCCAAGTGTTGCCCACACCCAGGAGGGGAGATGGGTCTGAAAAGGGGTTGGTATTTATCATGTCCTCCCTTACATCAACATTCCCATTGTAAAGACATCTCTGTCCCACATCCAGGCACTGAGGAACAGCTTGGCCATCAACTAAACTCATTTGCCACTGTTCCATCAGCCCCTCTGGGTGATGTGCTGCTGGAATGGGTCAGGCAGGAGCTCTGGGAAGGTCAGCACAAGACTTCCACTGAAAAGCCTCAGAATAACCAGGGAGGTTCCACTTGAGCTTGCTAGGGCCAGGAGGAGTTGGCACCCAACCCTCCCTGAGTGCATGGATGGAGAGAAAAGGCAGAGAGATTCTCCTCCTCCCTGGCAGCTGGTAAGGCAGTGAAGCTGCTCCTCCTTGGAATTTATGTGTGTTCACCATGGATTTTAATCCTGCTGCTGCTGAATGATGGGAGTGTTAATTGTCAGTACGTGGCTGCTGCTTGGAGCATGAAGTCCCAACATTCACATTCAGCTGCTGTCTGTCCTCACCTGAATCACTGCAGTGTCTCTGCACTAGAGGCCTTAGGCACTTGCTTTTATTGGCACTAAAAATAACTTTATCTGCTTCTAGCAGCAAACTGGAATGAGTTGAAGTGTGAGTATCCCTCTGGGATATGTGGAAAAGGCCAAAGAATGACTGGGATCATTCACAGAGTGAAAGGAGAGGGATTCTGATACAAGGCAGCCTGTAGACTGCTGTCTTGAAAATATCTTTTTTAGTGGAAGTTAATGGAATTCAGGCAGAATTTGACTCTGAATCCAGGTAATCTGGTTCTGACCTGGTTCCTTTGTGGAGTGGGAAATTCCCTGGTGTGTGTAAGATTATGTCTCTGCATTTCAACTGTGTTGATTTCTGTAGCAGATACCTTCAGTGCTTACAATTGATTGTGAACAGTCAGAATCTGAGGCCACCCTACTAGGAAAGTGACATCCGAGGGGTGTTTTACAATCAGCATTTGCCACAGCCCTGATGGTTGGGAAGAAAGGAAGGACTGGCGTTGAAATGCAAACACTGGGACATTTGGGGCTCTGAGAAATGCTTGTGCAGGGCAAAAATCACTGCCCTAAGCTGTGATCCAGGGAAGGGGGGTGTCCTTGCCATGGTCAGTGAGTGGTGCCTGACATTGTTTTCTGAGGTGCAGTGAGCAGGTGACCTCTGGGTCCCACTCAGGTCAGTGAGTGTGTGTTCTAGGGACAGTGGGACCCAGGTTTTGTTCAGAATCCTGGGTCCTGATCTCCTTTTTTTCCACCAATCTTTGAAACTTTGGGCTGGGCAGGGTGAGGGAGAGGGGAAGGGAAACCAGGGAGGAAACATCTGGATGTGCTTTTGAGGTTGGAACAGTTAGATGGTTCTTGCTAATAGCAGTTGAATGAGAAAGAAGTGCTTCCTTGCACTGCACTGTGAGAGTCAGTGCTTGCAACCAGGGAGCTCTGCTGCTCCTCCCCACTAAGGTGCTGGATCCTGTAGAACTGGGGAGTGAACACAAGGATTTTTCTTTTCCTCAGGCAAAATACATCTCTCAGTGCATCGATGAGATCAAGCAGGAGCTCAAGCAGGACAACATTGCTGTGAAAGCCAATGCAGTCTGCAAGCTGACCTATGTGAGTGCTGGGCTGGGTGCAGGGGGATCACAAGCTGTTCTTTTTGCCCTTTTCTTGCTGCCCAGGAGCTGCTCTGGGCTCTGAACCTCCTGCTTTGCTGCTGTCAGCACAGGCCAGGGTTGAAAATGCTCCTGTGGGCACCCAGCCTCAGGGGCTGCCAGGTCCCATTCTGCCTGTGTTCTGACACTGGGATGGGTACCATTTCATTTTACTGCCCCAGGGCAGGAAGCTAAGTGGATTTAAAACTAATTCAGTTTGAAAAAGTTGTTTTCAGCTGGGTTGTTTCTTACCATGCAGGTGTGTGAGCACTTGAAGCTGGTGTTTGGTTCTCTTTGCACAGTCCTGTGTGCAGAAATGCTGTTCAGGATTTATCTGTGGTTCTGTTCTAGTTATTATTGAAATATATATATGGGGAAAAAACCCTTGCAATGATGTTTATAACTGCATGTGTATTAGGACTGATGCAAACTGGAAGACTTCTGGTGGAACTTCCAGAGTTCCTTTGCTTGCTGTGAGTGGTGCAGAATGTCCCATCACTCAAACTGGAGATATTTTATACTACTGAGATGTCTTAAACTATTAAACTTGAGATGTATTATACTGTTATTTTTGGACTCTTCCATTTTGTGAGGTGTCTTGACTTATTTTCTGAAGTCTTATTTCAGAAGTTGCTCTTCCCTTCTCTGCTCACAGCTCCAGATGCTGGGCTATGACATCAGTTGGGCTGCTTTTAATATCATTGAAGTCATGAGTGCATCCAAGTTTACATTCAAGGTGAGTTCTCTGTGCACTCGACTTCAGGACATGCTCTAGTGGGACAGGGAGGGGTTTGGGGTTGATTTCTGGGGTTGATGATCTTGGAGGTCTTTCCAACCTAGACAATTCCAAGATTCTCCTGCTAGAGGCTTTTTCTAACAGGCATTTGACACCAGTTGTCAAAACAGGTTGGGGTTTTGGTTGGTTTGGTTTTGGTTTTTTTTGGTGAAAAAACATATTTTTATATGAAGACCAACTCTTAAAATTCCTCTTGTAACAGCTTCATAATTCTTACTGCTCTTGCCCAGTGTTGCAGACCCTTTTCCCCAGACAGGTTGGAATGTTACTTCATAAGGAATAGTTTCCAAACGGGGCTTTAGTACCTGAAAGTCAGGAGTCCAAAGAGACAAAATCAATCCAATATTCTCCATTTCTCCTACTGACACTCCTACCTTGTTTCTGCAGCTCCATGGTCACTGAACCTGTACATCCTAGCAATGTACAGAAGGTTTTATTGTCCTTAAGATACATTTATTATCACTGGGCATGTTATTTGAGATTATTCTTTCTTAGCTGTTGTCTGAGATGATTTATCTCCTGCTCTCAACCCCCTTTTCCACAGACCCCTGTCATTGCTTTTCTGTTCTGCAAACCTCCTGCCTAATTGTTCATCTTGTTAATATTGCTTCCAGAAGCTTTCACCCAATCATTGTCTAAACTTACTTGAAAAATAAAAGCTGCTTTTTTTTTTCTCCTCCCCTCAGAGAATTGGTTACCTGGCTGCCTCCCAATGCTTTCATGAAGGAACTGATGTCATCATGTTGACAACTAATCAGATACGAAAGGTAACCTCCAGTTTCTTTCCACTATCTCCTTGTATTTTCAACACTGTTTCCAGCCTTTTTCTCTTAGGAATTAGAGAAGCATTTCAGTAGAATTCTCTTGACTTGTTTTACAATCCACTGCCCATGTGCTGCAGGGTTAATGAAACACTCAGGAGCTGTCCAGGGGTTTCCCTTGTGCTGCCTCCTTCCAGCTCTGGGTTTATCCATCCCAGGGACTGGTGACCAGTCACCTCCGTTTATTTGCTGGTCTCTTAGGCAGCCCTTAGAAAACTGTAATGGGTAAGGAAAAGGGTCCCCATTCCTCAGGTAAAATGAGCTCCACAAAATGTGTTTGTCAGGGATTCTTTTCTTCAGTAATAACCCCCCCATGGGTGTGATGATGTGTAAAGTGGAGAAAAGTGTCTGGAAAGTTGTGCTCTGTATCATGTACAAAGTGAGACGCTCATTTTCATGGAGCTATTTCACTGGAGTTGTTTGGGAGCTGTTGGGTTGCAGGATGATTTTGCAATTCTGCAGATTACAGATCCATTTTTAGAGCTCTGAAGTTAAACTTCGGAAAACTCTAAAGCTGGGCTGCTCTTGTACCATCATTTTTACCATCTGAGTAGCTAAAATATCTTATCTTAAAATAATCTTATACTTGCTTAAAAATGATCAGTGGGATGTTCTCCAGTATCTTCCCTAAGGAACTGGTGCTTTTCCCTTTATCTTCTCAGCTGTTCTGCTCTGACAAGAGCACGTTTAATGATGTCCATCCATTCTCTTTAATAAAGAGATTTATTTTCATATTGAATTTCAGTCACTAGGCTGTTCCTTGCTTTTTGTGCTTGAGTTATGACATAAATAAAGGGGCTGCTTTGTGTCATTGATCTATCAACTTGTATTTTAAGGGGTCATCCATGCTTAAAACACATTAAAGCCAGAATCACAAAGTTTGGTTGCTCCTTAAGCAGCACATTTCATTGTTCTTAAAGACCAATCTCATTTTCCCACCACCTGAAAAGGTTTTCAAATGAGATGCAAATGGCACAGAGTCCCAGAGGCCTTAGCTGTGTTCACGTGGACAGTGAATCCTGGGGCTCCAGGTGGGAATGCTCAGTGACAGTTGGGCTTTGTCTCAGCAGGGTTAGGATTTAACAGCAGGTTTTTCAGATGGGTTGGTGGTTGAAAAAATTCTTTCCCATTCTTAAAATACCACTGAGATCTGCTGCCTCTTGAGTGCTTTTCTGTTGCAGTTGTCCATCTGTCAGTTTAATTCTGATTCCCCCTGCCCATGAGCAAACCCCAGGCTGTTTTCTGCAGGTTTTGGAGGATATTCCTGTTAATAATCAAGATTAAAAAAAATCCCATGAATTAGAAGCTCTGCCTCATATGTGAGGAGTGAATAAAACTGCTCTGAGAAAATTGTTTCTCACCATTCTGTGTGATCTTAAAGTTTTGAGCCTGTTTTTCCTTTTTTAGGATCTGAGTAGCCCTAACCAGTATGATACTGGAGTTGCACTGACTGGCTTGTCCTGTTTTGTTACTCCAGATCTTGCCAGGGACTTGGCAAATGACATCATGACACTGGTGAGTTGATGAGCCTGAAATAACATTTTCCTCTTACTAGACAATGTTCAACTGATCCAATCTGGTCGATACCCATGAAATTTAGAAGGGTTACGTGTGAAAATGAATCCGGGGGATCCCGTCCAGACCTTAGTTAGCTCAGGAGGATTTCCTGGCAATCTGGAGGCTAAGCAGCAATATTTTACTCTCCACTCCAAGCTGAATTTTCCAGAAGTCATTGAATCTCCCAGAAAGCTCCTTGGGGACCTTGAGAAGAGCTCTGGGGACACAGATGTGCTGAAGAGCCTGACTGTGGTTCTTTCACTGACAGATGTCTCACACAAAGCCTTACATCAGGAAGAAGGCAGTGCTGATCATGTACAAAGTGTTTCTGAAATACCCTGAGTCCCTCCGTCCTGCCTTTCCTCGCCTTAAAGAGAAACTTGAAGATCCAGATCCTGGTGAGTGGATAAATTCTGCTCCAAAGCCCTGTGGGGAGAGCAGCACAGGAAAAATGCTGTAATCCTAGAAATGTCTGGGTTGGAGGGAGCTCCAGAGCTCCTCCAGCCCAACCCCTGCTGAGAGCAGGGACATCTCAGCTAGAGCAGGGTGCTCAGAGCCTCCTCAACCCCACCTGGGATGTCTCCAGGGATGGGGCCTCCACCACTTCCCTCCCTGGTCCCTGTGCCATCACCTTCTGGGTGCTGATTCCCCTGGGAAAGTCTAGATGAGAATGAGAGCTTTTTATCCTTTAAAGTGTTCAGTTCTCCCTTCAGCCCCAAAGCTACTGAAACTAGCAGTGGGTTAAACCTGAGTGGGACAAAGCTACTATCACAATTCCTGCTTTGTTGCTTCCTTAGCTAATGAAAATATTTCAGAGTTTGGGGTGGTGGTGTTGTTACAAAGCTGCAGCTTTTGACTTGCAAAGGCTTAAAATAAATCCACATCACTTAGTGTTTAGATTTATATATATATATTTTTCTATTTTTTCTTTATTTCAGACTGTTGAGTCCAGATGGCTGTTTGTGCTGGGTTATTTTGGTGTGGGTGTGTTCAGATGCTTCTTCCAGGGACAGTGTTTTTAAAGAAAACCACACAAAAAAAAAAAAAAGGACACCTCCCCCCCCCTTACACCTCACCTGCAAACAGAGGAAGAAAATACCCAATATGGAGAGAGCAAAGAGCTGCTCTCTGCTAGAAAACCCAGATTATGTAAAGATTCCAAAGGGAGATCAATCTGTTCAGGGGCTGAGAAATTCCAAGGCAATGAGCTTGTCCAGTTGGATTGTTTGAAGGATTCTTTTTTTGTGTGTTACTGAAAGTGCTTAATAATACATTTGAAAGTGTTTGGAAACTTGCTGCTCCTGTTGTCTGTGTCCCACAGAGCAGCAATCCACAGTAAGGGAGGCTGCTGGTGTCCTGCTTTTCCTGATGCTGCACCAAAAGCAGATCCCAGCTTGCTGATAGCCTAGAAAACACCCCAGATTTACTCAAATCCTTTCTTACTTTCTTTTTTTGCATCCTTTAGCTCACTCCCTTGTGGTTGGCAGTGAGGCTGAGCCATCCTCTGGGGGACACAAACCTGAATCTTCAGCTGCTTTCATGCTGGGGGTTCTGCACCAGAAACTTCCATTACAATTAAGGCCCTGATGAGATTTCTGCTTTTCATACTGGGTTTTTTTTCCTTCCCAGGTGTGCAGTCTGCTGCAGTGAATGTTATCTGTGAGCTGGCTCGAAGGAATCCCAAGAACTACCTTTCCCTTGCTCCACTCTTTTTCAAGTTGATGACATCATCAACCAACAATTGGGTTCTCATTAAAATAATCAAACTGGCAAGTATTTTACTTTTACAGCATTGGGCTTCTGCTTAATCACCTGGGGTGTGAAAATAGATTTCTTGCTATATTTTCTTGCTAAATCTGGATAAGACTAAAGCAGGAAAATCATCCAGTGGTTGTGAACACGACCAGATGGTGAAAAAATCTTTTATGCTAGCTTTATGTGCCAAGCTCCAGTTGAAATCTTGCTTTTACCCTGTTGAAAAGCAGCTATTAAAACACTTTTTTGTCTATACTTCTATTTTTTAATAGTTTGGTGCTCTTACTCCATTAGAACCTAGGCTGGGAAAGAAGCTGATTGAGCCTCTGACCAACCTCATCCACAGGTATGTGTGACAAAGTGACTCTGTTCAT
This sequence comes from Corythornis vintsioides, assembly GCA_025447755.1. Lineage (NCBI taxonomy): Eukaryota > Metazoa > Chordata > Aves > Coraciiformes > Alcedinidae > Corythornis > Corythornis vintsioides. The sequence continues at coordinate 20,514 of JAOEGS010017350.1, read as the reverse complement.
GCAGGGAGGATGAGGCTACTCTTAGGCAGGCCAGTAGCTGGGTCTGAGGATGTAGTTCTGATTTTTTTTTTCTTAAGTCTCGGTGTATTTGCTTCAAGTGTCCAAAGGTAATCGCTTCAGGACTTCTGCAAAACCTGAGGTAAAATACCTTGAAGGTATTTGGTTGTCTGACTGTCAGCATGAATTTCTCCAGAGCATGCATGAAAAATGGGAGCAATTTGCTTTCCTTTCACTTCATTTTAATCCAGAGAGGACTCCAGAGAACATAGAAAAACTGACTTAAAGCCTCAGCTCTGTATGTGTCTGTTCACCTATACACATTTGCTTCCTGACTTTTTTTGGAGGTCCCCAAATCCACCAAAGGAGCACAACAATCCCTATCACAAAGTTCATTCTCATGCCTTTGCCAGCCCAGGCTTGTTTTGGAAGGAGTTCCTTTAAGTCATAAATATAGATTAGATAAATTAATGGTATTTGCTTGGCTCTTGGTAGACCTGGTTTGTAGTGTTAGTTTGGATCCAATTCCGAGCTGAAATAAAACAATGGATGCCTTGGAATTGCCCTCTGTGTGTGTTCAACTGGCACAAATTGTCTGGAATTTTCAGTTTTGAGGAAAATCAGATGCAGAAAATGGGCTGGTTCTTCACTTAGAGGCATAAACCTGCCCACCAGAGGAGTCTGCTCTTTGTGTGTGACTCCTTTGTTTTGGAGACAGAAGCTTGAGGCAGCTTCTCCAGCTGCCTTATCTTGAATTTTTGACCTTGGGCAGAGGATTTAATTTGATCTTTGAAGATTGTTCCAGTTTGAGCATCCACCTCCTTCTGCTGGTACCTGCTCTTGTCTGATAAGATAGATCTTTCTTTACAGAGAAGGTGGTTAGGCATTGGAATGGGCTGCCCAGGGAGGTGGTTGAGTCCCCATCCCTAGAGGTGTTTAAGAGTCGCATAGATGTGGTGCTGGGGGACATGGTTTAGGGACACTGACAGTGTAGGGTTAATGGCTGGACTTGATTATATTGAAGGTCTCTTCCAGCCAAATCATTCTGTGATTCTGTGATCTCTTATTTAAACATTCAGTAGCCCTTCCTCCCCCCAACAGTTTTGAAGTGAGAATCATTTTGAGTTTGAAGGGATGTGGAACAGAGTACTGACAATTTCATGTGTAATTAAAGGTGTTAACTATCTCCCAGATATTGCTGACAGCTCTTCAAAATGTGCTGGTTTTTCCTCCTCCTTTAAACCCCTGATTTCTCTTGCAGCACCTCAGCCATGTCTCTCCTGTATGAATGTGTGAACACAGTAATAGCAGGTGAGAACTGACATTTCTGACCTAGAAAACTGAACTGCAACGTCAATTAACACCCTCTGAAAAGGGTGGGGGGCAGGGGGTGTGGTATTTTAATGGATTTGAGAACTGAAATAAGCAGCCCGGAAAACTTGGATTTGTGTTACTGGGTCACTGAAATCCTTCCCTGTCAGTCAGAGGTCAACTTGCTACAGCCTGAGGTACTAACAACGAGGGGTGATTTAGATACAAGCTCCTGAATGTTGCCTGTGCTACAGAATAATTCTGACAGCAAGAGAGTTCAAAAAAAGACTTGATGCCTCTTGGAAACTTGGAATTTTTCTTGGGAAGGAGCAGGCCTTCAGAGCACAGCAGATTCACTGGGTGTTTGTGTGTTTCAGTGCTGATCTCTCTGTCCTCGGGGATGCCGAATCACAGCGCCAGCATCCAGGTACAGCCCTGGCCTGGGGGGAACCAGGGGGTTGTCTGCTCTGCTCTGCAAGTGCTGTGGAGAAATGGGATAGTGTTCCTTTGCTTGATTAAAGCAGGAGCTCCCTAAAGCTCTCTCTTGGGTGGGAGTCCACAGAATGAAGCATTTCCTTGATAAATTCCCTTCCATTGCTCTAAAATGCAGATTCTTCTCAGAGTTTTCCCAGTTCCCCCTCAGCTGCTCCTGCCAAGACAGTCCTGCAGAGATTCCTTTAGTTTTGACATCTGTTAACAAGCCCCTCTCACCTTCAGGCCCTGGGTCCTTCCTTGGGTATTGAGTAAACCTGGAAGAATTACTCTAATGAAGATTTTCAAGGCTTTCAATAAGCTTGACCTGGTTTTTCTTCCAGCTTTGTGTTCAGAAGTTAAGGATCTTGATAGAAGATTCTGACCAGAACTGTAAGTATGGTGCTTGTCTCCATGGAAGCTTTTGGGAACCAACTGCTGGGGAGAAACTGCAGAGTCTCCAGAGAACTCATTCAGTGTAGTGGTGCCTGGTGCTCCCAACAACCAGCTGCTGGGATTTTTCATGTGGGAGGAATTGTTGATAGCAAGTGCTTACTTGTAATGAGCCTCTTTAAAACAAGTGAGGAGATGATTGCTCTTTGTGGTCTTGTAAATCCAAACCAGCTCTATCCCCATGCTCTGGGTTTTCCCTTCTTTGCTTGCTGGTTGGGCAGGAGTGAGGGGTATTCAGCATGATACTCAACTGCAGGAATAAATACTTATTTTAGTGACTACACAGAACTCTGGGAAGTCCTTTTTTCTTTTTTTTTTTTTTTTTTTTCCCCAGACCTTTTTCCTGCTATCTGAATTTTTCCAGTTCAGAACAGGATTCCCACTTAATTCACTTTTCAAGCCACATTCATCCCAGGATGGCTGTAGTTTCTATACATTAACATATTTAACAATCAATGGTAAAACTTGAGGTTCAAGAAGATTGTGCTGAAGATTATCTATTATAATTATATATATCTATATTATATTATATATATCTATGAAGACTGTGCCTGTATAAGGGGCTATGAAATTAAAGACCACCATGGGTGATGCACTTGCTCAACAATTACTTTCTTCACTACAGGTATTTTTTATTTCAAGGGGATAAGGTTGGGGGTTTTTTTCTAGAAACACTTGGTACTAAGATTTCCTGCTCCACACACAGCAGTGTTTCTATATTTGAAAAGAAGCTGTATTTTGTCTTTCACAGTGAAATACCTGGGACTATTAGCTATGTCCAAAATCCTGAAGACACATCCCAAGTCAGTTCAGTCTCACAAGGATCTCATCCTGCAATGCTTGGATGACAAAGACGAGTCCATCCGGCTCAGAGCTCTGGATCTGCTCTATGGCATGGTAAGCTGCTGCAGGAATTCCTGCCCTCTCCACCCCCAGCACCCTTTGGGAGGCTGGTGCTTAAGGAAAGCAGGCAACACTCTTCTCCCATGTCTTTGCTGGTACTTAAGGAACATCTGGCACAGCCTGAAGAGGGCTTGAAAAGCTTTGATTTGGGCTGGAAGGAGTTTGAGGTGCCATAGAAGTCACCCAGGAGGCTGCTGCTGTAATGCCTAAGACTTGGCTGCTCCTTCTCCTCAACAAAAAAAATATTCTAAACTCTTCAATCTGTTAATCTGGCAAAAGGAGAAGATTGATTTCCTCCTGGATTTCTGGTCTCCAATAGTAATTCTCCTTCTCAGCTCTCCCACAGCTGTTTACTTGTGCTGGCTTTGTTTTAGTAACACTGAAAAGGTTGGGACTGTTCTGCCTGGAGAAGAGAGAGCTCCAAGGACAGCTTATCACAGCCTACCAGTGTCTGAAGAGGGCCTGCAGGAAAGTTGGGGAGGGAGTTTTTGCCAAGGCCTGTAGTGGATGAGGGCTGCTGATTTGAAACTGGAAGAGGGGAGACTGAGATTGGCAATAGAAGGAAATTCCTCACTCAGGCTGGTGAGCTACTGGAACAGGTTATCCAGGGAAGTTGTGGATATTCCATCACTGAATGTGTTCATATCAGCAAAGCCTTAACAACCTGCTCTAGTGGGGTGTGTCCCTGCCTGTGGCAGGGGGTTGGACCTTTAAGGTCCCTTCCAACTCAGGAGGCCTCACCAGGATCCTCCTTTGACTGTGGCCAAGGCTGGGGACTTAGAGGGGTTGTTCTGTTCCCTGTTAACCCCTGACCCGGGGCTGTCCAAGAGCTAATGGAGTTGGCAGGAATGAGCAGGATGGCAATGGCTGAGCTATGCTTCAACCCTTCCCCAGGTATCAAAGAAGAACCTGATGGAGATAGTGAAGAAGCTGATGATTCACGTGGATAAGGCAGAAGGGACGACGTACAGGGACGAGCTGCTGACCAAGATCATTGATATCTGCAGTCAGTCTAACTATCAGTACATCACCAACTTTGAATGGTCAGTGGCTTTGGGTGCCAACCTGTGAGCCCATCAGCAGTGGCAACACCTGATTGTCTCTGATCCATCTCTTTCACTTCTCCAGGTACATCAGCATCCTGGTGGAGCTGACCCGCCTGGAGGGCACGAGGCACGGGCACCTGATAGCAGCTCAGATGTTGGATGTGGCAATCAGGGTGAAAGCCATCAGGAAGTTTGCTGTCTCCCAGATGGCCATGTTGCTGGACAATGCTCACCTCCTGGCCAGCAACACCCAGAGAAATGGCATCTGTGAGGTGCTTTATGCTGCTGCTTGGATATGTGGGGAGTTCTCTGAGTAAGTGCCAACTGCCTGATGGGACTGGAGAGCCTGTGGTCATTGAAATGTGTTGTTGAAAGGATAGTTTGGAATATGCACCCTCAAGCTCATAAAAGTCATGGTTTCTGTCCTGTTCCCTCACCCTGTGGACTCCGCAGCTGTTTCTAGCCAAGACAGACACTTCATTTGGAGGATCTGCTCTTTTTTTCTTGTCACTCTTACCCTGCCCACTCGTGCAGGGAGGCACAGACATGGGTATGAGCTGCGAGATCTTGAAGTGGCTGAAGGACAGATCTCGGAGAGTTGTGGTCAGTGGAGCAGAGTCTGGCTGGAGGCCTGTGACTAGTGGAGTCCCCCAAGGGTCA
>JAOEGS010017350.1:0-14144 GCA_025447755.1 Corythornis vintsioides | reverse complement strand
CGGGCAGGGGGGTTGGACTAGATGATCTTCTGGGTCCCTTCCAACCCCTAATATCTATGAATCTATGAATCTATGAAATCTAAACCCATTTCTAGGGAAAATGCCCAGTCACCATGCTGGACTGAGTTGTTTTTGCTGTCTGAACTTGTAATGGTGGAAACTGGTTTCCCTCCCATTCTGTAATGGGATAAAGCTGTAAATTTTTCTGTACTGAGTTGCCACTGTACCATGGAAGGGTAAAATCCACAGAAAGCAGGTGATTGTGGATTTGTGACCTGTCCTGTCTCTGTAGTAAATACTTTGTACTGCAGCCAGGGCGTTTGCCACCTTCTTCTCCAGACAGACTGATCGAGACACACTTGCTGCCCTCCCTCCCTCCCTCCCTCCCTCCCTCCCTCCCTCCCTCCCTCCCTTCTGTCTTTCTAGGCACCTTGAGGAAGCAAACCAAACTTTAGAAGCAATGTTGAGGCCTAAAGTTACAACTCTCCCAGGCCACATCCAGGCTGTGTATGTCCAGAACATGGTGAAGCTCTATGCATCCATCCTCCAGCAGAAGGAGCAGTTAGGAGAGAAGGAAGCAGCTCAGGAAATCACCCAGATGATGATTGAGCGTCTGCCTCAGTTTGTCCAGAGTGCGGATCTAGAAGTTCAGGAAAGGGTAAGAACAAAATGCCTTGGGAATTTATTGTGCAAAGCCTCTCTGCTGGAGCATTTATAATTTGTGCTGCATTTGTTCTGTTCTTGGTGTAACTCAGTGACAGAGAAACTACAGCTAGAGTGGGAAGAGTTTTGTCAGAGCCCCGATTTTCTTCCAGTTCAACACTACCTCTGAAAACTGCTTGCAAGAATTTCCCTCAAAACAATTTAATTTTAAAACTACACAGGCACATGAGGACACAAAACTGGCACTGCCTGAAGAGGATTTTTTTAACCTTTGCTCTAAACCTGCAGTTCTTGCTGCTTCTCTTGATTCCTTTAATGCAGTACAACAGTGATCTGCTGCCGACTTGCATTGCAGTTGAGTTGTTTGGGTTCAGTTTGCTGCTATGAGTTCTGAAATTACTTTTGCATCTCTTTTTTAGGCTTCTTGCATCTTGCAACTAATAAAATACATTCAGAAGCTACAAATCAAAGAAGTACCTGTAGCTGAGGAAGTGATAGCTCTGTTTGCTGGGGAGCTGAACCCCGTGGCTCCTAAAGCACAGAAGAAAGTGCCAGTTCCAGAGGGGTAAGGTTCCTTCTCTTTGAAATAATAAATATGATGAGGAACAGTTAAATGCTCAGGGGTACTGCCTCAAGATATTAATTTGTTTACTGCAATTCTTCCCAGCTTGGACCTTGAAGCCTGGATCAATGAACCTCCATCAGACAGTGAGTCTGAAGATGAAAAGCCCAAAACCATCTTTCATGATGAAGAACAGAGACATTCCAGACACAGGCAGCCAGAAATGGATGAGGAGGAGCTAGCCAGGGTGAGTGACACTAAAACCCTCTTCCCTCCATCACTCAGCAGTAGTGTTGTAAGTGCTCCTAAAGCAGTTGGAGCTGCTGGGGGGTCTCCATGGAGCCAGGAAGCAGTTCTGCTCTCTGCATCTCAGGAAATCTGGTGATTGGATGTGAACAAAACACAGGCATGGATTTTAGGCCTTGTGGAATACAGCTGAGAGGAGAGTTCTCTTGGCGCTCCAGCCTCTCTTAGCCAGATGGAATCAAGATTCTATAAAAACCTGTGAGGAGTTCTGAGCTCTCCTAAGATTCTGGCCTGTAAACCTGGTGTCTAGTACCAGGGTCTTGAGGGTGGTCCTTGTGCTGGGCTCTGCAGCTGTTTGGTTTTTCCCACACCTCCTCCTTATCTCAAGGCTCCAATTAAAAAAACAAAGAAAGGGTGTTGTGGGAAATATTAGTGATAGTAACAGGACTCACATCCTAGTGTGTCTTATAACTCAGCACTGGCTTGTCATACACAAGCTATTCCCCTGCAGTCTTTTTTGCAAGGAGTTTTCTATTGTTCCAAAGATTCAGGGAGATTTGTTTTTTTTTTTTTTGCACTTTGATCTCTTTGCTGATAACCAAACACCTCTCCTGTGAATATTCTCTTGCTTTTAGCGTCGAGAAGCCCGGAAACAAGAACAGGCCAACAACCCGTTTTATATCAAAAGTTCTCCTTCCCCCCAGAAGGTGAGTCTGGATTTCACCATCTGCCTGGTGACTGGGTGAGGGTTCATTGAGCCTCAGAGCTGCAGCTTTCCTCTGGGACCTTCTGACCCCTTCTGCTGCCATTCTGATGGCTTAACAGTGTGCCAGCTGCAGTGGGTACCTCCTGCTGGTTTCCTAAGTCTTGTTTGTGTTGAGAAGCTCAGGAGTGAGCTGATGTCCCGGGAGCAGCCAGGCTTCCGTGGCTCTTGTGTGGATCTCCAGGTTAGAAAGAAGGAAGCAGTGATTTTTTCACACCTCCCATTGCATCACAAGTTGGATTAACTAGTTGTGGGAAGCAGTGCTTGTGTTCCAGCAAGGGCTCTCTAGAAGCTGTAGAGAAACACTTCTCTGTACCCTCATCCCAAAATTCCCTGCAGATAGGGAACAGCCCTAGTTCTGGGTGATGGAAGGGGTCAGAACACCCAGCACTTCAGTGAAGAGAGGGTGAACCTTCAGTGTGTAGTGTTTTGTAGATCCAAAGCTGTTTGTCGTCTCTTCTTAACAACTTTTCCAGGGAAAACCTGCTGTATTCCCTGTGTATCCTGAGGGCTGCCCCATTTTCTTCAAATCTCAAAATTCTTCCTCTGAAGGGGCAAGTCACTAGCAACAAAACACAAACCCAAAACTCTTCAGGGCAGTAGCAGGGTGAAAATACTGTAGCTAAAAGTAGAAGCTGTTACAACAGTGATCAGCTGGCTTTGAAATCTGCTCTGCTGCCGCCCAGGACTTCATACTGAGCTCTTCCCATACCTAGCTTTTAAAATGTTCACTTAAAGGATTAAACTTCAAAACAGTGAAGACCGAAACATTAAGAAATGGACCTATTTCTAGAACTTTGTACCTGACAGTGCTCAGAATGTAATAAATGTTCATTTTCCCCAGCGATACCAAGACACTCCTGGTGTGGAACATATTCCTGTGGTCCAGATTGACCTTTCTGTCCCCTTGAAAGTTCCAGGTAAGTACAAAAGCAACAGTTCCTTCTTGAGAATTCCCCCTCAGGTTTGTAGGGACAAGGAGTGTACTCTGGTTGGACTCTTCAGTGCATCTCTTTAACTTACACGTGTTTGAAAATGGTACTTTACAGTTCCTTCCAAGAAGGAACTCTGGGGAATCCTTTTCTGCAGCCAAGGCTGTAACATGGCAGGTAACCCCTGTTCCCTGTAGGTAACAGTCACCTCTGGAGTGTCATGAACTGATAAAGGTGATCAGGAGACATTTAGTGGGGTCTAATATCAGAGATACTAGTTGAATATCAGCAGTTAGCTGCGTCTAACAAGTGGTTTGTTATAGCACTGAAAAGCTTTTGCTAAAGCACAAGATGTTACATAGTTTAGTACAATGATGGCACCAAGTCCACTTAAAATATCGGTGTTTAGATGCTCTTTGTAATCCAGTTGATATGGAAAAGAATCAGGGAGTGGGGGAGAGCCCTGAACCTCTCTGGAGGGGTTTGCGGTGTGGAGCAGAGCTGGTAGAGGGGCTGTGTGTGAGCTGATGTGGAAGCAGCAAAGAGGTGGAGAAGCCAGAATCAAGGTTCCCTTCTGACCCCTCTGTGTGGACTGTAGCCTGAAAGCAGTTTGGCTTCCTCTGCAGGACTGCCCATGTCTGACCAGTATGTGAAACTGGAGGAGGAGAGGAGACACAAACAGAAACTAGAGAAAGACAAGAAAAAGAAAAAGCAGAAGAAGGAGAAGAGGGGCAAACACCACAGGCACAACTCTCTGCACACTGAGAGTGAGGAGGACATTGCTCCAGCTCACCACGTTGATATCATCACAGAAGAGATGCCAGAGGTCAGTTGCTTTGCTTGGTGGCCCAGGTTGGGGGTTTATCTCTGTGCTGCTCACCAGAGATGTTGTTTTTTTCCCCAGCCAGTCTGTATTGTTGCAGTTCAAGAGCTCTGATTTCTTGCAAAGCTGACTGAGATGGTCCTGGGCTGTTCTGTGCAGGGGGAGAAATTGTCTTCTTGTGCACAAAAAGCCAAAAATTGCTGCTGAAGCTATTTACAAAAAACCCAACCAACAAACCAAAACCCTCCAACAAAACAAACAACAAGCATCTGCTCTAAAAGCAACTGTCCAAACAGTCACTTCGTTTATTCTGCTCTGCTGCTTCACTTTGACATTAACTTGCTGTCTAGTCAGCAGGTTTTCAGCTGATTATAATTAATTGTGCATGCTAATGATGTAATCTCTGTTTGTTCCTAAAATTTCCCGTTAATCAAAACTCCTGCCATTTAGGAAGAATGGATTTCTGTTCTGAATTAATCTTGTCACTGGATGTTGGTTGGTGTAAGGTCCTGTGCCTGACAGCAGCTCTGTGCCAGGGAAAGCAGGGTTAAGAGTCCTCCAGAACTGCTCTGGGATTTCATTTGGAGTGTCTATGGATTAGTTCAGCAGTGGATGGTCTCTGTCTCCTGCAGAATGCTCTGCCCAGTGATGAAGATGACAAAGATCCCAATGATCCCTATAAAGCTCTGGATATCGACCTGGATAAGTAAGTGACAGTTCAGTTGATTGTGTGGGGACAGGGCTGGGGGGTCAGCAGTCCAAGGCCCCTGGGTGAGGGGACAGTCTCTTGCCATGGGTGTCACCTCAGCTCATCACCCAGCCTTGGCTTCCCCTGCAGCACAGATGAGAGTAGTGAAGCTTCTGAGGTCACAGGGGGCTCAGGGGGGGACTCATGTGACTGAAAAGACTGGAAGCACAGGCAGTGTAGCTGGGATATCAGGCATGAGAGAGCTGGGCTGGGATCTCTCCACTCTGCATTGTCACTCAGCATGACCTGTGTCCATCTGGGGGCTGCTGTACCTGTGGCTCCTGTGCTCTGCCTTGTTATCACTTCACCAGCAACAGACAGTTCCTGACATCCCCAACCCCCTGGGGACATTCAGTGTGGTTCCAGTGCTGAAAAAAAACTGATTCTAGTGTGAGTAAAGTGCTTTTCACCACTTTGACCAGAGCTGCTGGAGCCATTTCCAGTCCTGGTTGTACCAGGCCAGGCTGCAGAGCAGCAGAACCTGATCCCTACATGGTCGTTGGCAGTGGGCTGTGGACTGCACACAGGGAGGGTTCCCCTTGCTGTTGTACAACATCACCACGCTGAAAACTGCTGATATGTGGTCCAGTGATGCCTCCTGGGAAGTTCTGAAGGCTTTTTGCAGGCTCACAAGTGCTTGTGAAACAGAGCACTTGTGCAGCAGAGCTCTTTGATACTTGAAAGTCTGTGTCATTCTCTGCAGAGCTCAGATCTGCCAGGCTTTGGCCCTTGTGGAAAAGTGCTGCAGTGTTTTTAGGAAGTAAAAGAACAGTTTCTGGAAAAAAAAAAAAAAAAGTTTTTTTTCATAAGCTAGTCATGTTCCCCTGAGTCTGCAGGAGCCAAATATATCAAAGAAAATAAATTCTGACTATCAACCTTCTATTTGCATGACAGGCCTAGAAAACAGAGCAGAGCAGTTTGACTGCTGGGCTCCAGGAGGCAGCTTTGGACTCGTGTATGGGTCCCATCCATCCTTCCCGCCCCATTTCACACCAGTCCCTGTGCTCTGTCCTGTGGTCTCATGTCTCTGTCCTCTCTTTCTCTCTCTCTCTGCTTGCTCTGCTCTGTCTGTGTCACGCTCACACACAGTCTGGTTTCAGGGAAGCCTTCCAGGTAAGAATAAATTGCTAAGTGCTCAACCTTCTTAGTCCAGTCTGATTGATTTCAGTGTAAACACTCAAGGGGTGGGGAATCCACTGCAATCATTGACCCTCTGATTTGTGTGAGGCTGTTTCATCCTTAACTTCCAACACCAATCCCTTGTCCTGTACAGATCTAGGTGAAATAGTTGGAAGAGAAGTTTTCAGATCACTTTGCCAACCAATGGTCTCCACCCTGCCCAGCAAAGTGTCTGATTTAAAGGGAAAAAAAAATAGCTTGGTTTTGTTCTTCATGTAGAGTAAGTACAGACAAGTGAAGGCATTAGAAATCTCCTGAGAGGATGTTCACTGCTCAAAGTCGAAAATTTATGTTAAGTAAGAGCTGTAGAAATAGAAAAGGAGGCAGTTAGTGAAATTTTTCCCGATTTCTGGACAAGAAAGGGAGAAATTTCTGTGGTTCCCCCTCCCTCAAGTAATTGATTTGGGATACACTGTAAATCTCCACTGCACCTTGTGCTTTTTGGAAACAGGTAACTGAAATCAAGCACTTTTTTTTTGTTTGTTTGTTTTAAAAGTAGAGTACAGTTTTGTAGTTCCAAGATGAAACAACATATTGCTTAAAATCATCTCCAGTTGGAGTGATCCAGCAATGCCAATCCCCATGCCCCCTGCTGGAATGCCCACACTTGCCCATCTCTGCTTTTCTTTTGGGGGTGGCTCCCCAGAAACACACCTAAGGCTGTGTGGGTGTGCTGCTCTGGGGGGGTTGTTCAGACTGTCACCTTTAGGTTGCTTCTGTTCACTTCTCACCCTCACAGGGCAGTGTCTGCAGTGACATAAATACATTGACTGGTGAAAGGATGGGAGGAGATGGGCTGAACTTGCTCCAGGGGAGGGTTTAGGTTGGATAGTAGGAAAAAATCCTTTCCTGAGAGAGTGGTGAGACCCTGGAACAGGCTGCCCAGGGAGGGGGTGGAGTCCCCATCCCTGGAGGGGTTTAAAACCCAGTAGATGTGGCACTTCAGGACATAGTTTGGTGATCCTGGTAATGTCTGGTTGGTGGTTGGACTGGATGATCTTGAAGGTTGTTTCCCACCTTAATGATTCTATAAATATCAGGTAAAAAAGTATGTGCTGATTGGATATTTTGGGGGCCCAGCTCTTGAAGAACAAAGCTTGGCCATCTAGCAGCTAATGTGAGCTGAGGAGACTTTGGGTGCAGACAGCTAACAACAGGCTCTTTGTTTTAAGACCCTTAGCAGACAGTGAGAAGCTGCCTGTGCAGAGACACAGAAATGTGGAGACCCTGAAGTCACCAGATGCAGAAGCTCCCCTAGAAGAGAAGAAGAGCAAGAAACCCAAAAAGAAAGAAAAGAAACACAAAGAAAAAGAGAGGGAGAAAGGCAAGAAGAAAGAGAAAAAGCTGGTAGAGGAGGAAGAGGAGAAGGTAATTCTCCAAGACTTGCTTTTGGAAACTGCTGTTATGGGCCATATTTACTGCATTTGACAACAAAGAGATCCCTAAGAACAGGCATTTAAAGATCTCTGCTAATAAAAATAAAGCTCATTTAGCCTCATTAAGTGATCAGAATTCAGCTCACTGCAGGATACCCCTCAGATCTCCCGGCTCTGATTTGGAAGCTGAGGTTACTGATATTTCAAAGGGGCAACTCTTCAGCAGAGTATCTGGAACTCACTTTTGTTCTACTCCCCTTCCCCCATGTACTTCAGAGTATAACCTGATGTTAATTGTTGGTTACTCTGAAGATTTGAAGCCTTCTTCTCTTGAGCCTCCTGCAGAGATGCATTTCCATAAAAACGTCAGGCTTTAATTGAATTGATTAATTGATTAGGGTTGTTTTTTAAAGAATGGTATCTGAACAACTGTAATCATTTTGGGTTCTCCTGAAATTCAGGGGGAAGACTTGGATTTCTGGCTCTCCACTGCTCCACCACCTGCTTCCACTCCCCAGCCCCAGGTAAACATCTTGCCATGTGCCAGGAAACTCTTTGGGTTGCATCTGAGCTGTGATCCAAGTGCTTAGTCATGCTGCAGGAGAAAGGGAAGAGGCTTCATCTCCTCAGCTGATTGCTGTAAAGCCATGGCATTTTATCCCCAGTTTGCAGACACTGGAATGGGAGGTTTCCAGCTCCTTCTGCTGTGCAGATCAAGGGATAGAAGCACAACTGCAGCTACAGTCTTGGAGGATTTAATACTGGTGGTTTCTGATATGTTACTGCATGGTTTTATTTCCTTGTGTGAGGTAGATGTCAGCAATAGTAATAGACATGAGACAGTCTGAAAGACTCATGAATTCTGCTGGGAGATTTTGAGAGGCACAGAAAAGGAAACAGAAGGGGTTGGATTCCTTGGAGAACAACTTCTGTATCTTGTCTTCCAGTTGATCATATTTATTGGCTTTCAGAGGCATAACATGAAAAACTTGATCCCCTGTCAGTTTCATGTAGCTTTTGAAATCACAGTTGGGGTTGGGGGGGATTGTCCCTATTCAGATTTCTTTTGGTGTGGGATTCAGTTGCTTCAGCTGTATTCCCTCAGCATCACAATCCTTCTGCTAATCCAGAGTGAGGCTGGAGCAGGTGCTGTTGTGGCTGAGCCTCAAGAGGTGAAAAAGGAAGAAAGGGAAGAGGCAGATGAGGAGGAGGATGAAGGAAAGGTAAGTGGTTAAAGTTGCTGACACCTTCACCCATGTTCTCCTAGTGTCTGGCCCCAGGGTGGTGTTTGGGGTTTAAGCAGTGGGACCAATTCCTGCAGCAGTAGGAAATGATGTGGAATCCAGAGGGACTGGAGTTGAAAGGTTGTTTTTGAGGGGTCATGATGCAATGGCTGGAAATAACAGGGTTTCTTTAAGAGTTAGTTGTAGTCTCATCTTGTTCTTGGTAGAAATCCTCCAAGCATAAGAAGAAAAAGCACAAGAAAGAGAAGGAAGAGAAGTCAAAGGACAAAAAGAAATCCAAGAAGAAGAGTCATCCCAGCGAGGAGGAGCCCATGGAGTCGGTGCAGAATGGAACACTAGATGATGAACCACTACCAGTGAGTACCTTGCCCTGGAGGAAAAGGAGGAGCTGAACTGGTCTGGGAGGAAGGAGAGTGACAGCCCTTCTCAAAGAAAAGGAGTTGCCCTGTGACTGGGGTTTCTTTCTTCTTTTCCAGCCCATGTCCAGTTACCACCTTCTCGCCGAGAATTCCTACGTTAAGATGGTGAGTTTGCAGATGCTCAGCTCCAAATGTCTGTTGGCTCCCTAAGAAAACAGGGAATACCCTGGGGATAGTAGAACCACTTGATGTAGCCAGCATTTAACTGGAAAAGGCTTTAAATCCCAGGAGGCAGCAATAGAATAAAGCTCTTTCCATTCTTCTGGGTGTCTCACTGAACAAGGTTGATATTTTTCCTCTTTTCCCACTGCTTGGCAGAGCTGTGGAGCTGAGCACCAGGTTGCTTTTCATTAGCTTTATCTGTACCTAACTGCCTTCTGTTTGAAGCTGGCTTGATTCTGATGCTGTGTTCTGTTCTTCTGCTCTGCTCTTTGAAGTCTCAATCTTTGCTCTGATTTTTTTCTCCCTCCTTTCATTTGCAGACCTATGATATTCAAGGGAACCTCCAGAATGACAGTCAAGTTACTGTCTCTGTTATCTTTGAGAACAAAAGCACTAGCTTCCTTAAGAGCATGGAGCTCAACGTCCTGGACTCTCTCAACACTAAAATGCTCCGACCAGAAGGATCATCAGTACACGATGGGATACCTGTGCCCTTCCAGCTCCCTCCTGGTATGAGCAGCTCTGCTCGGGCTTCTTGGAGTGTGGCTGGTCCTGCACTGCCCTCGTGTGGAAAGAACGGGTCCAACTTCTTGCTGCTTGCTTGTTTGCCAGAAAGACATGTCCCTCTGGGTGTTCTCTGGGTTCCCAGTTCCCTGCAGAGAAGAAACCTCCTTGTGGGTGATTCTGTGCAGCAAAAGCAAAGCCTGTGATGCAGGGCAGGGCTCCACGTGTCTGAGGTCCTTCCTCGGGTGACTGGTGCACTTCTGAACGTGCCAGTGTTGTCAGATACAGGAATCCAAAATTCCTGAGGGGTTTGCTGTAAGATTTAAAATGAAACAAACTTACAGGCTTATGAACCACTGGATTCTGCTTTGGATTTATTCCAGAGCTGTTTTTTTCCACTGTGTGAATGGCAGCAGCCACATGCAGTCACAGTTTGTGATAGTGTTGATTTGCATGGGGGGGCTCAGCCCATGACAAATAGGAGACACTGAGATGCAGGGTCAGGGCTTCCTGCACAGTACCATAGTATAGTTAAATCTCTTGAGTTTCACTGCTTTCATCAAAGAGTTAATTTGAACAGTGACACAGCTCACAAGTCTTTGGGATTTAGTGGCTTCAAGGTGCATTTTGATCCCCTGTGACAAGCACTAGGGTGTGTGTATGTGTGTGTGTGTATATATATATATCTTTTATAGAGTAAAATATATATAATATAAGGCAATTCATTATATTTTTATATATTAAAAACATAGAAACATTAGAATTCAAATTAGTCCTGAAAAGTACTTGGAAAGCTGTCTATTTTTTTCCAGTTACACACTTTCAGTGTATGGCCACTGTGCCCAGGAGCCTCCCCCAGTAACCAGCTCTCTGCTGCTCCTCAGAGCCCAGCAGCCAAGTGCAGTAACTGTTCATTCACAACAGGAATTGTGCATCAAACTCTTGTACAGGGAACACTTCCAACTTGGTTCAACCCCAGTCAGTTGACAAAGCTCAGCTGCTGCTGCTCAGTTTATTTTAAGCATGACTTTAGATCTGGAAACCATTCTCTGATGTGACTTCTCCCTCTCCTCTCTCCATGCCAGGAATCTCTAATGAAGCCCAGTTTGTATTTACACTTCAGAGTATTGTTATGGCTCAGAAGTTAAAAGGAACACTGTCCTTTATAGTCAAAGTAAGTGCAGCTTTAAACTCTGTTTCTGCTTCCTTTGGAACTGCATTAGGGAGCTGGATTGGGTGGGAAGCACTGCTTGAGAGCTTTTTATAGGCATCATTTCATCTCTGCTGCACCAGCCTGTTCTGTGATGTGAGAAATGGGGTGGTTTTTGACATGACATCTTGTGCAAAGTGTCCTGAACACTGCTGAAGCATGTCCCAGATTGTCCCTGTGAGCAGTGCAGCCTGAAACATGCCCCATTGCCAGCTAGAAATCACTGCAGTGGGGCAGCTGACAGGGAGAGGTGGAACCCAGAGGCTGTTCCTTCTGCTCTGGGTCGTCCAGAGATCAGTGGGATGCTGCTGCCTCGTTCAAGGCCGACAAAACAGTAAGAATTAAATCATAAGGATGGAAACCCAGGAGGAGAGTGAGGTTAGCTGAAGGCCCTTCTTGGTAACTGCTGACCTGTATAAGAACTATGTGGGTTTCTAACCTTATTTCAGTAAAATTATTAATGAAGTAGCTGCATTAACAGCTCGGGGGAAGTGGAGACAGTTCTGACTCAGCCATCAGCTCTATTTTAAAGGTTTCTTAAAAATAGTGAGTCCTATTTTTAGTACCTGAGAATCTGGGAGATACCAATTTATTATGGTGCAAACTGTAAAACCACAGCTCTGAGTGGTACATTCGGTCTGCTCAATATATTTCATCAGAGGTAAAAAAAATCAATTAAAATCAATCAGAAGTACAGCCTGGTCCCTCCCCCTGTGGCCTTTACCTGCTCTGAGTGTACACACCATCCTTGCTGCCCAAACCTCTGCTCTGAGTGGCCTGATGCAGTGTGATGATTGTTCTCTGACCCATCAGGGCCCAGCCAAGGTGTATCAAAGGGAGCTAAGCCCTAAAGTCTTCATCGGTGCCTGGTTGGTAGGTGGGGGTGGTGCCTCCTCAGGCTGCCTGGGGGCTGCCATTCACCTGCTTTCCTTTGCCCTGTTGCAGAATGATGAAGGTTCAACCCATGAAAAACTAGATTTCAAATTGCACTTCAGTTGTGCTTCATACTTGATCACGACGCCTTGCTACAGGTAAGTGCCCTGCAGGGAGCTTCTGCCACCCATGTGAGGTTGAGCTTTGGCTGCAGGCCATCCCTGCAAGGTACCCAGCTTGCTTCTGACTCAGCCTGCTTCTGGTTGCTTGGGTTTACCTTGCAGTGAGCTGGTGGAACTTCTGACTGTTCCAGCCAGCAGGTTGTTTTCAGGTGGCTCTGCAGGAACCTGGCACAGCTCATGTGGGAGTAGCTGTGCTTCAGGTCATTGGGTTACTCCACTGGAGGGTTCTTCCCATATTTGCTACAAACTCCTTCTCCTAGAGCGTTGTTGTACTTGGATCTCTGCATCCTCAAGGTCTGCATGTGGCTGATGTGATGGATTCCAGTGGAATTCCCAGGACAAGTGATTTGTTTCTCTTCCCTCTTTGCAGTGATGCTTTTGCCAAGCTCCTGGAGTCTGGAGATCTGCACATGAGTTCTATTAAAGTAGATGGAATTAGCATTTCTTTCCAACATCTACTGGCAAAGATCTGTTTTCATCATCATTTTTCAGGTGAGTTTTTTCCTTCGACCTGAACCTTCTGCTCAGTGCCCTATTCCCAGATTTCTGCTGTGCTTGGCAAGCTCAAAGCTCCGCGGCCAGTGACAGAAGTAGGTGACACCAAAACTAAATCAAACTGGGAGAGGAAGTGTTTTATTCCAGCTCAGTAACACATTGGTCTCCTCAGAGCACACGATGTTCTTCAGAACAAGCTCCCCTCCTGTCCCCAGGGCTGCCATCCAGCCCAGCCAGGCACAGGGCAGGTGTCCCAAGAGCCTCCACTGGCTCCTGGCTGGAGCTGTAACTGATCCCTGGAGGGTTTCCTTCCAGCAGGGAGAGCATGAGCTGGTGGAGTTTGGACTTCTTCATTACACCATAAGCAGTGGGTGAAGCAAACAGAGTGGCTGTTTCATCCTGCTCTGGTGGGGTTGAGGTGCTGCCTCCCTGAAAGGAATTTTGGGGATGAGATCTATATTCTGATTGGGGTTTTATTCTCTTTTTTGGCCCCATTTTTGCAGCTGACAAAGCCAACTGCCTGATCTGCTTGTGAAACAGCCCAGGGAGGAGCCGGACACATACACCAGCTAACCCTGACTTCCCCCTCCCCTTGCTCAGCAGAAGCTTCTGTTCCTTCAGGCCAGGCAAAGCAGTTGTTCCTCTCCATGGGAAGCAAAGCTCCAAGTTATTCCACTGAATGACAGTTCCTGCTTTTCCTTTGTAGTTGTGGAACGTGTGGATTCCTGTGCATCCATGTACAGCCGCTCCATCCAAGGCCACCACGTCTGCCTACTGGTAAAAAAGGTGAGAGCATCCCATAGTGAGACCCTGGGGATGCTGCAGCCTTGGAGTAGAAAGAGGGAAATATTCCTGCTGGGATCACCCAGGGGCAGCAGAGCTCCTCTAGTGCTCTTGTCTGGGCTGCTGCCTGGTGTGTAGCCACCCTTGGGGGCTTTCAGCAGGTACCTGGTGGGTGGCAGGAGCACTGGTGGCTCCTTCCAGCTGCCCCCTTGGTCCTGTGCAGGCTCCACCAGCTGCTTCACATCCCTGAGTTGGGCTGGGAAGGAAATAGTCCCATCTCAGAAGAGGAGCTGATGGATTAGAAGAGGAGCTAATGGATTTCTTCTTACTTTTCTTTTTCTTTTCCAAGGGAGAGAACTCAGTATCCATAGATGGGAAGTGTAACGATTCCACCCTGCTTAGCAACTTGTTGGATGAGATGAAAGAGACATTGTCCAAGTGCTGAATATTACTTAGAAACTCTTCCAACTGCAAGGAACACACCTGCTGTGTAGAGATGAGCAGCCCCAAGTGTTCAGTTTCTCCCTCGAAGCATGTACTATCCCGGGGCAGCTGCTTTTCAGTTCCCTCCACCACCCTTTGCAGTTTAGACATTTTCAGGCTGTATTGTTACCTTTTGATTTCCCAACTTTTTACAAACTGTGGTGTTAACCCTTTCTAGCCCAAAGAGATCCTGGTGATGTGACTGGAGGGAGGGAGGGAGGGAGGGGGTGGGGAGGCCTCTATTTATTCAGCAGCTCCTGAGGATCCCGACTGCCCAGGGGGGCACTGAGCTGAATTGACCAACAGCAGCTTCTTGCCAGGGAAGGTTGGTGAGGTCCTGGGCCAGGGTTGCTCTGGGTGATGTACATTTCTAGCAGAGGCTGGTGCTGGACCTGAAGGCCTCTCTTTTTTGGTTTTTTTAGAAATGGCTTCTGGCTATCCCAGTGATGATAGCATCTCCTACCAGAGCCCTTGACATTTGCTGGACATCTGTGATA
>JAOEGS010017349.1:4514-14876 GCA_025447755.1 Corythornis vintsioides | reverse complement strand
AAAATAATAATTAATAATAATTAATAATGATTAATAATATTAATAGCCCTTTCTATCCAGAGGGCTATCTTCTTCAAATTATGATGCACTAACAGTACCACCTCAAACTTAAAAAAAAAAAAGTCAAAAATATCTCAGTCAGTTTCATGTTTGATGTAAATGTAAACTTTGTCATAAGAAGTTGTTTTTCAGCATTTATGGGTCTCTTTTATTTTCAAACTCTTAAAATAATAATTATTTCAGACTGTATTAGTTGAAAAATATGTAAATGGTTTTGCTATTAATTTATTTAGGAATCTAATTATAATCTCACTTTTCTAATTAAGTATATTTTTATTCCTGAAACAATCATTAAAACACTTGAAATAATAGAAGTGGAATAAGAAAGCATATCAAATATGTAGTTTTAATAATAGATTAAATTGTTAAGTCAGAAAGAATTAAGTACTTGTAGACAGTAAATATTGTAGTGCATGCTCTCCTCATGGCTTCTTAATTTAGTTGCATAAGAATAGATGTGTAAGAAAAACAAGAGTTGGGTTTTTTTGCTAAATCACTTATTATAGAAATTTTATTTTTTTTTTAAATAAGCATTTATCACACATATGAATGAACAATATTGTATTTATATCAGATTTGAGAAACATGTTTTTAAGTATGTATCCAGGGAAGGGAAGGGGAGATATCTCACTTTGTTAGAATTAAAAAGAAGCAAGATTTCTTTAAGAGTATTATGACCTTGGTGTAAACACCAGCATAACACAAACACCACCACTAGAAAAAAAACAACCCTCCTACCTCCTAGGGGCTTCATAAATGTGGAAAGATGAGGAGAGCTGAGAGAGAATTACTGACAGAGAGCCTCTCCAGAGCATCCCTCTCCCTTCCTTCCACTGAAGGCAACTGCTGGCTCCTTGGATGGAGAATAACTTTCCCAAAGATCTACAAAGAGCCAGCATTTTCCATACTCACATTGTCCCACTAAAAATTATATGGATGTGGTGTTTGACTAGATGGAGGGTCATAGAGGACAGCTGTGTGTCACCTTCAAGACCTCTTTCTCCATTTGCAATTAATATGTGGAAATAGACAATTAGAAGACACCATTTTTTCCTTCATTCCTAGTGAGAGAGTATAGTTCAATGGCATGTAATATAGACCACTGCTTTTACAGGATGAAATCTCAGGAACAGTATTTTGCTCTTTATTGTATTTTGGTTTTCCTGTTTTTTATGCATTAGTACAGATGAGACTTCAATATTCAAATGGATGCCAAGCACAGTAGTACAGTGCATTAACCTTTCCCTTTGAGATATTTTAGTTCAATTGGTGGCACAGAAAACCACAAACTGTGGCACAACTGTCAGTCTCGTAAATGATTTGTGACTGTGTAAATGCAGACGCTACAGCTGTCATGTAATCTGAACACAGGCTATACTGGGAATGTAACTCAGACCCTCCTGCTCCAAGAACATGGGTTTCTTCTGTTTGTACTCTTTCGTTAGCTGTTGAAATGGCTTAAAACAATTTATCCTTTCCTTTTTTGAACTTTAACAAAATAGAACAAAGATCTGAACCAGCTTTCATTTGAAAACAAAAATCTACCAATATGATTTTCTAAAGCAAAGAATTAAATTCAGTGATATCAAAGTTGCTGTCAATGGCATTATAGAAAGCTATATAAAACTTTAAAAGTAAAGTTCAGAAACATATATTTTCCTGGTGTTGTGTCATTGCAAACCACAGATTTGTGATTGAGTATTATAATTTATGGGTTTGAGTGGAAACTGCCTAAGAAGAGCTTTTGTTGTAAAAGAAGCCAATTTACAATTCTGGCTAAGATTTGTTTTTTTCAGGGAGTTCATTTAAATTAAAACAAACAAACAAAAAAATCACAAAGAAATACTAGAGAGAAATGAAACAATGCAAACCAAAGTAAGCAAGGCACACACCAACACTGTGGAATTAAGGCATACTTCTCTTATGTACTTCCTTTACAGAACAGTCAGAGTCCACTGCGTATATAACTGTCCAATAGAATACAGACTGGCTACATACTCTTCTCTCAATTTAAAAGAGATTCAAAGATCAAAAGGAATTTTACAGGGCACAGAAATCAGAAACATAAACAAATATGAAAGAAATTTGCAAATTCCCTATTATTTCATGATAAAAGGTAGAAATGCTGATTCCACTTCTGAGTAACAGATTACTTATTCCTATGTAAGAAAAAGAACATTCATCTGAAAATATGGAGGTATGCTAAACATATTAACTGGAAACAATATTTTCTTACCTACTGCACTTAAACATAACTGATGTGGTGAATATAATATTGTACTGTATTTGTTCATATTCTGAGACAATTTGCAATTCTTTCCACCCCACCCCCAATTCATTGAACCTCTTCAGGCAATTGTTTAGTGAAGACTGGAACAGAGAACTAGTGTTTAGTTGTTGCTTCCAAAATCTAGACTGCCAGTAACTTAATAAACCCTCTGGAGATATGCTCCCATGTGGAGCAGGATGTGTCTGTGCTTTAGAATGTTTAAATTAGTTACTTCTTAGAATGCCCTTTGATGAAGGCACTGCTACCAACTGCTTTTCTTGTCTTGTCACTAGCTCATCAAAGCCATAAACCAATGAATTGTTGATACAGTAAGGGTCACTTCTTACTATTTTAAATTCTTAGTAAGGATACACAGCACTTCACATATTTGCTCAGTCATCATTTTCATTTTATTATGATTGCAAATGAATGTTTCTTCACAAAAGCAGTTTGATTTTCAGAAAGGACAGGTTATGTTGTTTTATGAAGTGTTAGCATAATATGGGGTTGTCCTACAGGGTGTGAGGGAAGAGAGCAGGAGGTAGTCTGCTTCTTGAGATACTACAACCATTAATTTTTTATGAATGCTTTTGAAAAATATTTGGTCCTCACTTAGAAGTAGACACATTCTGATCCTAAACCACTGTTGGTAAGAAATATCAGTAAATGCCAGAACTATAGCTTATATCCTTCTGGAGGTTTAAGATTTGTCCTTTTAAACTTCTACCTATAGAAGAATCACTTTGCCCTTGAAAATTAAGCATACTTGAGAACTTAGATTG
The DNA here is from genome assembly GCA_025447755.1 of Corythornis vintsioides. Classification (NCBI taxonomy): domain Eukaryota; kingdom Metazoa; phylum Chordata; class Aves; order Coraciiformes; family Alcedinidae; genus Corythornis; species Corythornis vintsioides. The sequence goes on along the minus strand of JAOEGS010017349.1, from coordinate 11,765 downwards.
TGTCTTTTCATTTGTATGAATGTCCATATACTAATGACTTTGGAGGAGGTATCAGAACCTTGTTTTGATAAATCTGATCTCACAATGTTCCATGTCCTTTGGAAGAAGCTGAATGCCCGTACCTTCTAGCATGTTCTCAACAGAAATGTGGATGGCTTGGCTCCAGGAATGTTCTCATACAGTGTAAGTAATTAACTCACATGTTAACTGCCATTGAACCATGTCACAGAGCCTGCCACTCACTTAATGAGCCTGACAAGTAGCTGCCAAAGTAAGGCACATGACTGGTAGTATAGTGTTGTGATTTAACCCTTGTATTCAGATCAGCCTCATGCAGCTACTCACTCACTCCCCTTCAGTGGGATGGGGAGAATTGGACTGTAAAAGTGAGACAAATCATGTGCTGAGGAAATAAATTTTTTTTTTGGTAAGATTTCTAATCACCTTAGTGAGAAAATATCACTAATAATTAATTCCTCTGCAGGAAGCATAAAAAACAACTCGGGGAGAGAGGTGTAGTGACTCTTCCACCACTACTAGAATTGAAGGTTTTGTATATTTCTTTGTGTCTGAACCAAAACCATTTTGGTTCTGGTTACTGAACCATTTTGGTTACTGGGCTCTCCTTCCTAGAATAGAATTCTGGGACTCTAAACAGTTACTTTTGAGGACAGTTCCACTGCCTTCATGAGTCTAAAGAAGCTCAAGAAATCAGCCCTATAGTATACAAAATGCTCTTTCCCACTAAGTTTCAAGGTGGACACTGAAGCCTTCAGACTGGTAAAGTGACATGGAGCAGAAGTAAAGTATACAGGAAACTTGGAGGGTTGAAAAGCAGAATCAATAGCTACTTCAAGGATAACAGATCTCAGCTCCTTTCATCTCTGGAGTCATGGTGGAAAGGATCACTCTAAACATTTGTAATATAGTTTGATTTATTTCCAACAGTAGGATGCACCATTTGCTTTCACACATGCAGTCAAAGAAAGGAAACTAAAAAGCTGTCAGTACCTATGAGATTGAGGCCTGAGGCAACCAGTGGTCTGAGGAAAGGCTGTTATGTTTACTCTGATGACTCTTTTGCAATGACTCTGGGGAGGAACATCAAGCCAGCTGCACAGAGTGACATCAGGACATAAAAAGGGATAGATGGAGAGCAGGAAGGAAATATGTTGCTATGTAAATAGTACCACCTCTTTTGAAGTGGAGAATTAATCCTGAATACATGCAGACACAAGACCTGAAAGGCAGGCTTAGTGGGAGGTAATCTGCTCAATGTCCTTTCCTTTTGCACGGATAGAAATATCTGTCTCAGTTTATCTGACCTTTATTATTTTGTATCTACTTTTTAATTATATATTGCATTTCCTAGTGGCTTTCATCCTAATAATTTCTAAAATGCTGAACAAATTTAACAAACTGATATGTAAATTATATACTGGGATTATTTATCCACTACTGTGATATAATCAGCACAGCAGTTCTTTAAGAATGAAAATATTTCTGTATATTGGTCATGACTGGCAGCTGTTTATGCCTCTGTGTAAGTCGTGACATCTTCACAACTGCTTCTGAAAATATTCCTTTGGAAGGTACAATTAACTGAGTTCCATATCCCTGGGAAATGGTGAAATTGAGGCAAATAGTGCGTGGAAAAAAAATATGGAGACGTGGAATTAATGAAAAGGTCTAAGGAATTTCAGTGGCAGCTATGAAGTGTTTTGATTCTGCAGAAGTACATACAACCATAATCTTGGGCCTAATCTTGACCATGTTCAAATTTACAGAGCTTTCATAGATTCCCAAAGGAGTTCTCATGAAAACAGCCACAGTTCATTGAATGAGTGACTTCATTCTACTTTTTGTGTGGTGCTGCAGATGATAGGAGTATCTCCTACCAGTCCTCTTGAGAGGCAGGCTCATAAATACTGAGGCAATTGAATGGCTTGCCTGACTGTTGAATGGAAATACACAGATGTATCTGTCACAGCAATCAAGTGATTGTCAAGGGAAAAAAAAAAAAAAAAAAAGAGAGAAAAGAAGAAGAAAAAAAAAAGAGATCCCCTTCTATGGACAACTAGGAGTGGGGAAGCACGTTAAAAAGCACCTTCTCGTTCTCTCTTATTTCTGTGAAGCTCTCAGCCTCTGCAACCCTGCTCTCAATGTTTCCTTTTAAGGTCACTTCATGGGTGTTTTTGTACAGAAAGGTACAAAAATCTCTCTGATCTCTGCATGAAGGAGGGGAGGCTTCAGAAGTGACAGAGGGCAAGAAGCTCAGTACATGAACCTTCTATGTTCCTTTGAAAGGACAATTCTGAAGCTGGAAAAGATCTACTCAATTTCAGGAGCACAGGGTCAGTATAATTTTCCTGCTGCAATTTAACATGCCTGTTTTTGAAAATTTTGGCCCACAGAAGACATTTAGCTGAATTAATATACCTTTGGTGAAATAATCTACTGTTTGGGTAACCAATTGAAAATGTGAAAGATATGGAAGTTGTAACAGTATTTGGAGGGTGGAAGAGTGCCAGCAGCCTGTCTAATGTATCTATAATTCACAATTTTGAAGCTCCTGTGGTATGGATGTGAAGGAAGATTGCAGCTCTATGAATTTTATGCTTTGCTGTTGTCATTTGGGTGGACGATGACACTAGATATTTGGTCTGGAACTGAGTATGATGCATATTTATGCATTCAGAAACCTGAGCCAGATTGAATGTTCAAATCATTTATGAATTTTTAGTAGTCTTCCTACAGTAAATATTTAAAGCTGTAGCTTAGTAATAAGATATTTGATAGTAATGCTTAAAAAGATACTGCTTGAGAGTTATTAAAAACCGTCTTCAGGGCTTAAATGCTTTTAAAGAAAATCAAGAAATGTGGCCATCTTTCTTTTCCCTCTGAATAAATACAACAGAAACAGATAGACAGAGATGTAAACCAAAGTGAAAAGTCATTTTTCAACTTACATAAAGCCAAATGAGATAAAATACTTACAACTGTGTTTCAGTATCAAAAAGAGCACATTTTACGTTAGATTTTATGTGTGTGTGTATGCTTATATATATATGTGTGTGCATGCATACATGTGTATGTTTACATAGATGTGTGTGTGTATACACAAACATATATAAACACACACATATATAAACACATATAATTTAAAAAGCAATATTAAAAGGCTTGTTGATTGCTAATATTATGATGGTTTACTCATGGCCATAATCTACATCATCCTACCAAAGGTTTTATTAAAAAAAAAAAAAAGAAAAAAAAACCTGATGAAGCCACTAACAGAACTAATGTATTATTTGTATTAAGTATTTATAATAATTGATTGTGTGCCACGGATTTGTGTAACTTGGAATATGAAGGTAATAATAAAGAACAAAGTATTTATTTTCTGTGTCTAATGTGCCATAGTGTTTTCAAGATTGCAGTGCTGCAAATAAGAGTGATGTCTGATGGGGCACATTGAACAATTCTCTGGAGACCCCTGAAAGGACAGCATATGATAACTCTCAGGGCTGCATTTGCAACAGCAATATTTTCTTTAATAGTTTCATGTTTCTAATTGAAACTATGTAAAAATTATAATAAATGCTATGGAGAAAAGTATTGTTTCCTATTGTATTTATTTTATTTGGCTTTTGTTTTTCTTCACTGCTACAGTACTTGTTTTCCTCCAGAAAGATGCAGAAATGCTTAACCTAGCATAATTACGCATATACCTTCTTATTCCATTAGTAATTCATGCATTAAATATATTTATCATTTGATCCACTGTATACTTATTTGACTCAGTAATTTAAAAGTTTTTCATTTTCACAGGTTTCTATCATTTTTCTATAGATAAATTAAGAAAGCTTGGGAAATTGCATACTGAAAATTGAAATGAGGACTATGCAATCCATTTTGAGACTTGCCTTTTGGTGTTTACTTCAAAGCCTGCTTCTGTGTGTGTGCTTGATTTACATTTAGCAATATCTAAGTGCAAATAGTAATCATATACCAAAGTAAACTGGACTATATGCAATTGCTTCCTCTGTTTCTTCAATTGCAGTTGCAATTCTATAGATTCCGATCTTGACAGGTAGCATAATTAGAAAATTCTCTTTGTCTTATTAAATGTGACTCTTCTCAATAGAATTCACTTCATTGCAGGCAAAGAACAGAAAATATACTTCAAATCTAAAATGGGAAATCAAGGGGGACTGTTTTATTTTTATCTGTCTTTGTGCAAGCGACATTATTATCAAAGGATATTGTAATGCTGAAAATGTACTTTTGGGATTTAAATCACGTATTAGCCTGGAAAGCAAAAAGTGCTGTAGGGCCCATGCAATATATTTTCTCATTAATCTGATTGAAAGATTATCCTTCCTATAGCTATGAAAAGTCTAATACCCATATATCCATCTTTCCTGCTAGTAAAATTCAGATTTGTGCGTAGTCATTGTCTCTTGTGTCTGAGGTCCTACACTCCTCTTCATTTCTCTATATAAGCCTATCTGTATTAAAATAAATACAGAAAAGGCCGCCATTTCATGCACACATTTTTATTATTTCATAAGCTGCTGAGGAAAATGGAAGTATCAGCAAGTCATGCAGTTTTCTGGTAATATAATGCTGTCATTACCTCAGTGGTCATGTGAAAAAGTTTAGCTATAATATCTTTGACAAATGTTCAGTGAGTCAAAACAGTACATTTAAACAAAATGCAGATATGAACGAGCCATTATTACAATCACAACTCAGCTTAGAAATTATTAAATATGAATATATACACTTTCACAATAACATGACATTTTTAATACATAACTAGCTGTGCATTTCTCACACACATACCCCCTCCCATTTTTCTCCCCATCATCCCCCAGACTGAGAATAGAGGAAGTCATTTTGATCAGAGGCTGCACACAGTAATTGAAGACACTCCTGATGTTTTCATGCAATCAGAGTGGCACATTATTTGTGATGAAAATTAAGTAAAGAAGGAAAGCAGATTTATAGGTTGTCTTGCTTATGGTCAACTGACTTCACAAAAGATTAGCAATTCTATTCTAACCAACCTAACTGCATATATACTTTTACACATCATGGATTTACTGAAATTTTCACATAACCTTAGTCATAACTTGTAGTACTTCACGATTTTAAGCTTTTAACGAAACTACAGAACATGTCTAAAATGGAATTATTTCTATTTTGAGCTATTTGAGTGCTGATAGCATGAACAGTATAGATGGCTCTAGCCATAACTGTCTCACAGATAATATTCTTTTATGCCTCAAGACACTAAGATGGTGCTGTAGATAACCAAAAGGAATAAGCTGCCACCATCACTAATCTGCAGCTTTGAAACACTATAGCTTTTGCATAGTTAAGAGAAGGTAAAACCTTCTAGAAGTGTAATGTATGAGAAATTTTTAAGTGAATACAGAAGAGAGAACTACAGATTTTCATATTTTGTAATCTATATCCACTCTGTATCAAATCAACTGTATCTCCATTTTATATGTTTATGGATAACAATTGAAAATGTAAAAGAATCTGAAACCTTTGAATACTCTTAGGATATTTTACACTAATAAAATGAAAATGAAATATGGGGAATAGTTAGTCTTACTGTTAAAGTCTTACTGCTTTAGAGCTTAACTTTTAGGATGTTTCATACAGACTTTTGGTTGCATACATAATATATGTAACAGATTCTATCCACACTAATATCAGCCTGCTAGCAGTGGAGTATAATTTCTGTTCTTTATTTTTCAGTATGTAAAAGCAAATGCTACTGAAACTTTTATTAAAGAGACTGGTCTTTACATACATTTGTCATAGCTCTTCAAATGAAAATTATAGGAGTACAATGCAAAAAGTAAAACTTCTAAAAGGTCTGTTCACTTCAAGATGCAATTACCTACAAATAGCCATTATACATATTATCTAAAAGTACTTCTGAACACATATTTTTAGTGTTCATGTTGCATATAATTATTCTTGTTATTTGTTCTCTATAGAACCACATATGTGCTATCATTTAAATATTTTCTAATAAATAAATAAAATCAAGGAACCAGTATAATTTTCCCAACCTAGATCTTTTTCCACACAGACTTTATAAACTGCTAATCAAAAACTGAATTGTTGTGAGACTACAGCCTGACATGAAAATATCCAGATATTGACAATAACTTCCTAATGCAGGTGTTGGAGGAGCCAACAAGGAGAGGAGTGATGCTGGACCTTGTACTGACCAACAAAGAGGGACTGGTTGAGGATGCAAAGGTAGGAGGCACTCTGGGCTGTAGTGACCATGAGATGGTGGAGTTTAGAATTGCAAGCAGCAGGCACAGGGTCACAAGCAGAATTGCTACCCTGGACTTCAGAAAGGCCAACTTTGGCCTTCTCAGGGAACTGCTTGGAAGAGTCCCATGGGACAGGGCTCTGGAGGGCAAGGGGGCCCAAGCAAGCTGGCTAATATTCAAACGCCATTTCCTGCAGGCTCAGGATCAGTGTATGCCAATAAGCAGGAAATCTAGTAAGAGAGTTAGGAGACCTGCATGTTTGAGCGGTCAGCTACTGGTAAAACTTAAGTTGAAGAGGGAAATATATAAAATATGGAAGGAGGGACAGACCACTTGGGAAGAATACAGGGAGGTTGTCAAAGGATGCAGGGATGCAACAAGGAAAGCTAAGGCCTCCCTTGAAATTAAGTGGGCGAGGGAGGTCAAAGACAACAAGAAAAGCTTCTACAAGTATGTTGGAGGCAAAAAGAAGCCTCGAGGTAATGTGAGGCTGCTACTGGATGAAGTTGGTGACCTGGTGACCAAGGACAGAGAGAAGGCTGAGTTACTGAATGCCACCTTTGCCTCGGTCTTTACTCCTAAGGTCAACTACCAGGAGTCCCAGGTCTCCAAGACCACAGATGAAGTCTGGAGGGAGGAAGTTCCTTCCTCAGTTGAAGAGGTTTGGGTTAGAGACCAGTTAAGCAAACTGGACATCCACAAGTCTATGGACCCTGATGGGATAAACCCAGGAGTGATGAGGGAGATGTCAGAGGTTATTGCTAGACCACTCTCCATAATTTTTGAAAGGTCCTGGAGAACAGGAGAAGTGCCTGAGGACTGGCCAATGTTGTCCCAATCTTCAAAGGAGGAGGCAGTGGATGTGGTATTCCTTGACTTCAGCAAGGCTTTTGACACTGTCTCCCATGGGATCCTCACAGCCAAGCTTAAGAAGTGTGGATTG